>JAAEAF010004096.1:0-73138 GCA_011037195.1 Triatoma infestans | reverse complement strand
TTCCTCAAATCCCTTTCACGCCTATTAAATGACGTTCATTTCGGAAGATGATTTAAGATAAGAAACTAGTAACTTTTAATTTTATATATATATATATATTTCTGCGATGTGACAAATGTGTATGTTTAAAAATTCTTTCTCCACATCTTCACGGCTATCTACATATAAGTTAAATATATTTTTACTTCCTCTTATTTTTATTTTGTTATTATTATTCTGCATTTTAAAGTATTATTAATGCTTTGTGGTTCCTCATGGTATTGTTTTTTTAGATTAAAGCCTTGATAAACCCAGGAAACTCGGTCGAAATGTTGGCATAATTGAATGTTTCTTTCCGGACTTTAAAAAAAGGATTAATTACATGAAATACTGTGTTTTGTATATTCTTGAGGCATAAATTTTAACTGCGAACCAATATTTCATGAGACTGTTATAAAAAATATTCAGTATACTGAGTATTTATTGAATTTAATCTTCGTTTATAATTTTTTTTTTGTTTAATGTAATTTATAAATTTCTGCACTTGTTTTTACCAGTAACAATTTTCTTCCAAATCCGATTTCTTCCAAAAGTTTTGAAAGAAGTTAATCTTCATCCTTCTTGACCAAAATCTTCTTTGCAAAACATAAAATGCCAAAAAATTTGAATGTACATTTCTTCAAACAGATATTTGAACTAATATATTTCTCCCCAAAATTTATATTACTGCATATTATAAGAGCAGGATATCGAACACTAGCACTCCGAAATTAAATGGGCACTTGATGTCACTGACTTTTAACCTTCTACATTCGACAATGCTTTTACATCTTCAGAACGCCCTTAAGGATGGCTTCCTTTTGCCCCCATTATCGTACCACTTTATTTTCTTTTATTTTAATTTTTGTAACGATGCTCAGAGCTAGGTATCTTTGCACATATCTACTTGTTTATTTATTCTTCGTTTATTGTTTTTTTTTAATCTTAGCTAAATCTAGATTGCACTTTACTAAAATCTCAAAATATAACCTACGCATTCGAACATTCACTCAAGTGTTGACGGTACCACTCCCGGTTACAATCTCACATTCCGAGAATTGCAATGTCTCCCAAGTATAGTAGGCAATCAAACATCAAATGATGTTATTATTATTATTATTCGCGAAAGGGGAGGGCAAAACCCTACGCTATCCAAAGCCCCCCAGGGCCCATATAGCTACCCCTAAAGAATAACAACCACTGGGTCTAGAATACAAATCCAGGCCCAGGATTCAACCATCTAAGTTTCACAACAGACCGAACAAATCGGACCAAAACCTTAAAAGGACACAGCTTAAGATCCTCTACCGACATCCTATTCCGGCCGAAGTTCCTAAACCTAATCTCCTCACAACCCAAACAATTCGTCATCAAATGCATGGGTGTTTCCTCCTCAGTTTCACAAACTCTACAAAAAAGGGTCAGGCACAAGTCCCATTATATAGAGATGTCTCCTTAAACCACAATGCCCAGTGAGGAATCCAACCAGATACCTGAGGGAGGTCCGTGAAAGACATCGGACCCCACTACTCGAAGCTCCGTCCGGGCCCCCAATGAGCATTTTAGACTGCCGACAACCCACTGCACTCATCCATAAGGATGAGTGCTGTGAGGTCATCCACGTCTGAAAGCCCGACAAACATGTGTCAGAAGACACACCAACAGCAGGCTCTGGACCAATGAAAGGGAGAGAGGCACCTAATTTGGCAAACCTATCCACCTCCTCATTCCCAAAAATTCCCATATGACCTGGAACCCAGACCAGAAGCACATCCTTTAATGAAGAAAGATCTTCCAGTCTTCTAGAACATTCCAACACCAATCTGGAAGTGAAGACACATGAATTAAGCGCCTTCAACGCAGCCTGGCTATCCGAGCAGATACAAACACCCTTTAAATTAGTGTTACGCACCCTCTCATCCAAAATACAGCAAAGAATTGCATAAACCTCAGCCTGGAAAACGGTGGCCCACTCACCAAGAGGCGCTACCAAATGATCTCCCGTCTCAAAATAGACGGCAGCCCCAGACCTACCATCCATCCTGGAACCGTCCGTGTAGCATCGGAGATAATTCTCAGGAATCACAGCAGACGGACCCAGGGTTAACCAATCTTCCCTAGAAGGCAACCTAACCCTGTAGGAATGACCAAAGACAAAAGTCTTCAAATTCCTATCAGAAGGAAAACCTGTAATGGGAATCCTTAAAAGCATCTCACGATAAATGGTAGAAGACCATATCGCTTACCCTGCCAAAAACCTGCCTGTTTAATTCTATAACAGGCTTTCATTGCCTGGTTTTTCACCTCCACAAAGAGAGGTGGAATCCCTAACAAAGTCTCCATAGATGCGGTCGGTGTAGTCCGAAACGCTCCAGTCACCGCCAGACAAGCTAAGCGTTGGACTTCTTCCAACAGCTGCCTAGCGGATCGTGTTTCAATGCGACGCCACCACACCAAAGCCGCATATACCAATCTAGGTTTAATGACCATGCAATAAATCCAGAACATCATCTTGGGAGTGATTCCCCAATTCTTACCAACAACTCTTCGACATTGCCAAAAGGAGATTATCGCCTTTTGATGTTGTGTCTTAACATGCTCCGACCAGTTCAATTTACTGTCGAGAACTACCCCAAGGAACTTCACTGATTTGCTAACCTGTATGGAAGTACCTAACAACCTAGGAGGTGTAAAACCTACTATCTTCCTTCTATGAGTGAATAGAATTGCCTGGGTCTTCATAGGATTAATGGAAAGACCCTTATCCTGTGCCCAACAATATACCATATTAAGGGCGCTTTGCATTAGGTCCGAAATAGTGGACAAACAGCGCCCTAACAATAAAATGACACCATCATCGGCATATGCTTGCACATAAAATCCCGATGAGTTCAGCCTAACCAAAAGGTCATCCATGACGACGCACCACAACTTTGGTGAGAGACAACCCCCTTGAGGGCACCCTCTCCCCGCTTTTACTATCACGGTGCGCCCGCCAAGAGATGCCTGTATAACCCTACTCCTAAGATAGACACCTATCCAATTGATTAAGACAGGATGTATACCTTTTCGAACCAAGGCATCTTCGAGAGCATCAAACGATACTCTGTCAAATGCCCCCTCAACATCAAAGAAACACCCTAGGGCATATTCTTTTATTTCCAAAGCAGATTCTATCCTACCGACGAGACAATGCAATGCAGTCTCTGTCGACTTACCCACAATATAAGCATGTTGGTTAGGATGGAGTGGATGATCCCTTAATGGGCCATCAGTAATATACCTATCCACCAACCTTTCCAAAGTTTTCAAGAAGAAAGACATAAGACTAATGGGTCTAAATGCCTTGGGGTCAGAGTAGTCATTTCTTCCCGGCTTGGGAATAAAGACTACTCTTACTTCTCTCCATAATGTTGGTACATAACCAAACATCAAACATCCTTTAAACAATCTTAACAATACCTTCGTCAGCACGTCCCCACCCTTTTGCAACAGACAAGGATAAATCCCGTCCGGTCCAGGTGACTTGAAAGGTGAGAAACTTTGTACTGCCCACCTGACTCTATCCTGTGTAACTACCCCATCTAAGGTGGATACATCTTCAAGGTTCCATCTCCTTCCACACACCAAAGACGAAGCAGCATTCAAACCAATATTATCCGGGAAGTGAGTATCAAGCAAAAGCTGCAGTGTCTCCCCTTCCCCCCCTGTAAAGGAACCATCAGGGTATCGTAGGGTACCTAACTGACTGTCCCTATCCTTACTAAGAATCCGTACCAATCTAGATGATTCCTGGAACGAATTTATATCCTCACAAAAGGATCTCCAGGAATTCCTCTTGGCTCTCCTCAGAGCATATTTATATGCTCTTTTAATACTGTTATAACTATCCCATGATTCCGAAGAATCAGCAAGGACAGCCTTCCTGTATGAGCCCCTTACCTGTCTCCTTAGTTTTTCCAACGAAGAGGACCACCAGGGGTTCTTACTACCCTTAACCACCTTGGGAGGACAAGACTCCTCGAATGAGGATCTGATATGTTCATGAAGAATACCAGCCTCCCTTTCCAATTCCTCTATACCATCAGGGGCTTCTGATTGGATAGTCAGTTTATCTTCAATAATTCTAGAATATAAACCCCAATCCGCCCTCCTAGGATTCCTATAACTAGCCAGGGTAATTGGATCAATCCCCAGACTAAACCTAATCATCCTGTGATCGGAGATGGAAGCCTCAGGACTCACCCTCCAATCCTTAATCAGACCACTAAAATTCCTAGAAGCAAGGGAAATATCAATAACCTGTCTTCTAATCCTAGTAACAAAAGTGGGTTCAGTACCCCTATTCAGGACCTCTAATCGCGTGCCCACCAGGAAATCCATGAGAGCGCGACCCCTACCATTGGTGTCGCTGCTACCCCAGACGACATGATGCGCATTCGCGTCACACCCTATTATAATAGGTATGTCATTGGTCTCCGAATACTGAACCAAACCCATGAACTCCTGAGGAGGAGGAGAGGGGCCAATCATAGGGGAAGTAAGCCGAAGCCACAACTACGTCGCGACGACGCCCACCAACCCCCAGACCAACCCTCACCGCCACCAAGTCCCGACAGCAGAACTGTCGAAGCAGGACAGCGTCGACACCCCGACTGGCAAAAATACATGCCCTAGGAATGTCCCCGCCATCCGCCACGAATAGTCTGCCATCAACCACACTCAGTCCTCGAACCAAACCTTTAAAGGCATAAGGTTCTTGTATTAAAATAAAATATGTATGCAACTTAGCAATACAGCGGCATAAGTTAGCCGTTGCATCTTTGCTATGCTGCAAGTTAATTTGTATCATCTCTACCCTGTCAACCGCCATAATCACAAGTCAACATTGGAAGAGTTAGATCCTAATAAAACACGGGTAGGAAACAGATAGGTGAAAAACAAAACAATAATAATAATAGTAATAATAATGATAATAATAATCACCACCTACCTTATTTGCTGCCATCTTGGTCAGCCCTACCTGTATCCTGCTCCATTGCCTCAGAAGAAGTGGTAGGAGCATCCTCATCTTCCTTCTTCAACCTGATGAAGAGCCTGCCCATCTCAAAGAAAAGACGGAAGTCAACTTCCTTCAACGCCTGGACAGAAGCATCATCAATCCTGTAAGCCAAGGATACTCCTTTCTCGACTTGTTGTCGATACACGTTCCTCCATCGGCTTACGTCCAAATTATTTTGGAAGGCAAGACCTTTCAGCACTTGTTCGCTGGTATGCTTGCCCTCTGGAATAAACATAGAGATCCTAGCCATAGTAGGGACCTCAGACGCCTTCATAAGCTTGAAGTGCCTTCCCTCCCAACCAGGCTTAACGTTCTCCAACACCCAGTCAAATGTTGCCTGATCAAAGCAGGCCAGAAGAAACCAGCCCTCAGAGACCATGCCCGACTGAATAAATTTCAGTCTGCATGACTGTTCCTGTATGGCTTTCCTAACGATGGCGAGCATCCCCCTTCTGATGACAGAAGCGTCATCTTCAGAGAGAGGCTCGGAGGGATCGCTGCTGGTTATGGCCAGAAACAGCTTTCTCTCCGCCTCCGTTATCTTGGGCTTTTTACCTGCCGGCTGGATTCCAGGCGGCGTGTCCCCCGGGGTTCTGGATCTTTTTTGAGCCCCAATAGGTATATCCTCAGCTGATGCAGATGCAGGTTGAGCAGATCTCATCCTCTTCGCACGCCTTTGCCTGTATCTTCCACTAAGCTTCTTCTTCTGCTCAGTTGCCTTAGACACCTTACCAGAAGTTGGCTTAGCTTCCTTTTCCTTCGCAGAGGAATTCGCAGCAGCCGTGGCCGACGCAGAATTGCCTCGCTTCTTTCCTTTGACCACGTGCCATTCATCTCCGCAGGTGGACGAGTCCTCCGCAGCGACTATTGGCGCGCTCTCCTCCAGAAGCAGGTTCTCCATACTCCTGGAAATACTATCCAGTTTCCCCCAAGTGCATCCGAGCCCTGGTCGCCCAACCCTAGATGCACAGAGGAGTTTCCCCCACCACCGATGACCCCCTCCTCTAAGGGGCCCTCGGCTGACGATTTTACTTCATTTAAATCCATAAATTAAGTTAAAAATTCATCTCCGGAGCTCTCCACCCTCCACGGAGCCTCACAAATTGGGACGCTATAAAGAAGCGCCAGAGCTACCCCAGAGATATAGCGCCCGGGGATTGTGAGCCAAGGCCCACAATACCCAGGAGCTCACCCATGCGTATTTTACGCTAGCCGATTGACCAGAGCTGGGTTAGGCTCTGGCCGCCTGTTTAGCGGAGTCCGGAACCAAAGTGGTGTGTTGGACTGCCAGGCCCGCTGAGGTAACTTGCCTCTAGCGTGAACCTGCGTCCTCAACCACCAGGACTTCCTTTCCCCACGACACAGGTATCCACACACGGCAAACATGTGGGTGGCACCAGCACGTGCCACTGGCGTGTAAAACTGTAATTGTGTAAGTGTTTAATGTTAAGGCGTTTAGGTGTAAGTGATGCAGTATGAATTCCCCCAGAGGCTCCGCAGCAAAAGAATTCACTGCAAGAGATTCAGGCCGCACATAAATTATGGCGACCCAAACAGAGGGCGGAAGAAAAGAAATCTCCACCTACTCACACTCCTAAAGGGAATACCACTGCATTTGTTAGTCTGTAATTGTAGCTGAGGTACGTGGGAGTGCTAGGTTCCCAAATAGCCCGAGGGCTACCCTCTGCGTTCGCCATCCATCTTGGCCACCTACGCTTCCACCAAAGTGGAGCGCAGATGTTACCAGAGCCAGCGACGAGGACGCGATGGATAGGCTAGTATGAGGTTCCGCGACGGGATAGCCGTCTCGTGAAACATAGGGAAGTTTCGCCCTATGTGAGTACGAATACTCCCTCATACCTTTGGCTCCATCAAATGATGTTGCTACCTCAGAAGACATTAGTTCCAATTAAACTAATGAAACTAACTTATTCATTCACGCCGATAAATACGTTCATCCCAATCAATAACCAAGTTAACCCATCATTAACATTCACATTCTTACATTTTGAAATAGATACTCATATTCCTCTACTCCTACTTATTCTAATCCTACTAAGAACAATAAAAAAAAACACAATAATAAGCTAATCGCCTACATAAATTCTACCTACCATAGAATTATTTATGTTTGCAATTTAAGAAAAAAATGTTTTAAATGCCTGAATGTTTTATCTTTGTAGGCTTTCAATTCAATTTTCAATTGTTAAATATTATTTTTATGTAACTCAAGATAAATTTTCGTTTATGTATTTTACTAATAAATATATATGATTAAGTGTAATTACACCTCTGATAAAGCATGTAGGTCATTAAGAGGGGGGAAAAAATTGATAAAATAAATCTTCTTCTTTTAATTTATTACCAAATCTTATATTTGCACTATCAAGATTATCTTTCAGTGAATTCTAAAAGGTATTAGGCATGCGAATTCATTTTCTTGTTAGATACGAACATCTTCCTAAAAATGTTTCTATCGTATAAGCAAGGCAGCCAGCACACACTTTTTTTTTTTTTGCTTCGATCAAAATGTTTTCAAAACTTTGTACTTTTTACTGTTGAATGATTAAAATTGTAGATATTGCTGTTCACCGATTCCCAGTGTTTTGCTATATATTACGCAAATGTTTTAGCCTAGGAAGAATCGATAACAATATTTTAGAAAAATAAATTGCCTCATGTGTTTATATAAATTTTTATTTCATATATTTCCATTGAATTAGAGTAAAAATCGAAATATACATACATTTTCAAATTCCTATAAATATAAATAAATATTTATATTAATTGAAAATTATTTCAATAGTGAAGAAATATGATAGGAAATATATACCACAATATTAGCAAACATTTTATATTATTTTATATTTTATGCATTTTTCCTTTTTAAATTTATAAAATTTAAAGTATAAAATAATATGAAAACAAATATTGAAATAAACTAATTAACGAATAATAATTTATTTACAGAATTCAATATGACGTAGCCATTTTCTCGTTGTATAAAAAGTTAAATGACTTTTTTCTTTTTTTTTTTTTTTTGCTTTATTTTTTAATCAGCACGTTTCCCCTTGTGACATTTTTAACATACAGCCAGCAGCAACTGTGTGGCATGCCAGTATAAATTGACTCTTAAACTTTATGTTTCATTTATCTGTAACCTTTATTTTTTTTTTTTGTCTTCTATTTAAAAAATGTATATTTTAATTTAATATCAAATCAAATTTATATTTTCAGATTCATACGATAAATTTTATATTTCCATTGTTTAAATTGAAAATATATTAAATTGTCGAAATAAATTAAAAAAAAATTAAAATAAATTAAAGTGTTAATTTTGATTAACTTCTGAAATGTCTATTATTATGTTTGAACAAACATAACAATCCAATAAATGATTACATTTGGTACACCTAATTTAAGCTAATCTAATCTTCATTTATTAGTAGAATGTACTCTATATTTAAGTTCCGAACTGGGTCATAATTTAGAAGCAATATTGATTTTTTTTTTTTTTACTTCATTTTATAGTAAAACTGTTTTTTCTCTCACTCTGCTGAATAGAGAAGCAACGCAGGATGAAAAAAAGAAAATTATAGGTTTTTTATCCCCCCCCCCCTTGGAAAAGAAGAAACACAGAATTTGAGGAATAATTCCGTCACCCTCTCATAGGGAATTTCCAGTAAGTAATAGTTAAACGAAAAACAAATTTAACTGAATGGTTTCGGTTTAAAGGGTTGGAAATAGAGAGTTTTTCGATATAGCCTGTTTCATTTTATGGTCACTGACCGGTTTCTGATATTCACCAGTCATTAGGCTTCTTTTTTTTTTTTTATATAAACAGGGTGATAACACGACTAGCACAGTGCAAAGATCTCCAGGGGGTAATATGTATCACCTAACGGTTTGCCTGGCAGCGTAATGATGCTGGTGATGAGCATATAATTCTATCTGTTTTTAACTTTCTCTTATGCTGGTTGATTGGTTAAACGCAATATGTCAAAAACAAATAAATCGTAAGAACCAAATAATTTTGATATGCCTTTTAAGACCACCTGAGGCATCTGTCACAAAGTTTTCGGACACAACATCAATCGAAATTGCGATTATAACTATATATTATACCATGCTAGCATCCATCATCAGAATTTCCTGATAAATAATATAGTAAAACCCTCGAATGACTAGTTCAGTACAAAGTCATTTGAAATTTTTCATTGAAATTCAATTTGAGACAAACCTTTTTGGTGAAAAATCTTTCTTGATCTCTTTGACAATAATCAAGCCATCTAAATCTCCATTTGCCCCCAATTTTCCATCAATACTAATCAAGGCATTTAGATTCCGCGGAGGATATCAAAATCTTCTTACAATCCTATACCAATAGATAGATAGATAATTTAAACTTCAGTTTTTACAAATAGAGATGGGTCAGTACAATAACTTACAAAAATTAAAAATAAATAGAATACCAAAATAAAGGTAAAATAAAACATAACTCATTTAGTTTACAAAAATGAAACAAACTACAAAAAATAAATTAAAGGAAATTAAATATGTTACCTAATTATATATTAAACAAATAAAAGGCACTTCAGAAACAAAAACTAACAGAAAAGAATAATCAGAGACATTTTCCCTGGTAGCCTGCTTCATTTTGTGGTCATCGACCGGTTTCGGGCGTTCGCCCATCTTCAGGATGCGTTTTTCCTAAAGAGTTTCCTGAAGAGTTTAGTTTTAAATACAGTTAAAACACCAATCAGTGTGTGAAACTGAATTTGCTCTGTGCAAGTCTGTGTTGTCACACTATCTGAAAAACACATCCTGAAGATGGGCGAACGCCCATCCACTGAAAATGTCTCTGATGCTTTCCAGCTCTGCGGAACCAACCACCACAACAGAAAAGAATAATTCTGGCAAGAAAATAAATATACATAAAACATGAACTATAAAGGCACTTTAGAGTAAATCAAATGAAACAAATAACACGGAATTATTAATTTAAAAGTTCCCTTAGTGACATAATAATAATAATCATTTATTTCAAAATATTATATATACATATATACAGTTTTTACATGGAGTTTCAGTTTGTACTATAACCTCCTAGCTATTTACATTAATAAGGATAAAAAGTTAAACAAACTAAACAGTTATATTAAGGGGAAAAAAATGGCAAAAACCCTAAGCAATGCAAACTCCCTTTATATGAGCACGTTTCTCACCCCGCGATGCCTGTAATCAACTCCAACGTTAGAGTCCCCGATGTTCCTGTAAAGCGTGTTATTACTAAGACTGGTAAAGGCAAAAAACTTTTCAGTGGCGAGGAAAATATATTCTTCTACTTTGTCCATTTTGCAATACTCGTGCAAATCATAAATTCTTGTGTACCTTGGCGAGTTCATTGCTAGCCTTGATATCTTGTTTTGCATTATCTGCAGATCATCGATATTAGTTCTGCAGGTAATACCTCTTAGTGACATGGCGTGTAGAAAGTAATTGTAAATGTTTTCAGTTTTTGAATGTGATGAAGATCGCTTAATGTGCTAAAGGCACATTCATAGTCGTGCAATTATAGCAATCTTAAATGATTCAAGGCAGGGCAAGTAAATAAAATAAGGTTCAACGATTCTGGTGCTCTGTTACATAAAATACATATCTCACTAGCCAGAATCGAATAGTACCTACCTGAGATGGAAAATCTCAACAACTTGTCTGAAAACAACCGGATTTGCCATTATAAATAATTTTTTTTAAATTAATTCTAAGTCGGAGGTTACTCTCTGACTCATCTAGTGCGCCCACTGTCCTGTAGTTGTATTGTACTGAGAGTTGAGAGCATGATTTATATCCAATGACAAACAATGATTTCTCATTCTCAGTACCAAGTCCGATAGGCTAGACTGAACAGTGCGCAAATCCTGTTCCAACCAGAAATTATCAGCACCGACCATTATTAATAGCGACCTCAGTTGTAAACCCCAGTTGTACTCGATTGACACCCCTTCCCTTCTGACCATATTCAAAAAACAGATCTTAGGCAATCTAGAATCGGGCATTTGCAATAATTTCACCCACCACTTAAGTATAGCCCTGAACAGCGTCACTTTCAACCATTCACATCCAGTTTCTAATCGAACCAAAGTAATGAGGCGTGTTTATGAGCAAAGACAACACGCTCTTCAAGAAACGCGTTTGAACCGTTTCAAACCGTTCAGTGTAAAGACAAGCCCAAAACTTGGCACCGTACAGGAAAGTTGGTCGCACAATTGCTTTGTACATGGTCAACATAGCGTCCCAACTATCTGCACAAGATCGCAACAGAATAGTACCGACACTATTGGTTGCTATGTTCGCTTTTCTTTCGGAATGGGACAATGCATGCAAAAACTTCCATATAATTCTATCTATTTTTTTACTTTCTCTTAATGTTGGTTGGTTGGTTGGCTAAACGCAATATGTCAAAAACAAATAAATCGTAAGAAGCAAATACATTTAATATTACTTTTAAGACCACCTGTGGCATCTGTCACGAAGTTTTCGGACACAATATCAACCGAAATTGCAATTATAACTATATATATTATACCATGCTTACATCCATTATCAGGATTTCCTGATAAATAATTATTGTAAAACCCTCGAATGACTAGTTCAGTGCAAAGTCATTTGAAATTTTTCATTGAAATTCAATTTGAGACAAATCTTTTTTGCGAAAAATCTTTCTTGATCTCTTTGACAACAATCAAATCGCCACTGGTCCGAAATTTTCCATCAATACTAATCAAGGCTTATTAGATTCTGTGGAGGATATCACTACTGTCTAGTTATCCTCCTTTAGGGAGGGTTCACTTACTAGAAATTATCGGGCATGGCACAATAAGCCTTTGTTGGCTGCGATGCTGGGGTATAGCCCACCCGAAGATGTTAATAATTAATAATAATAATAATAATACTGTAATGTAATGGTGTGATGTATATAGGTAGCTTGTGGCGTGAGCGTTTTAGCGACAAGGGCTTGTGTTTGTTTGAGATAGAATATAAGAATATAATCAAGAAAGCACCACTGAATATAAAATAAATATATTTTCTAACTGAATTTAAATAGCTTTATAATATCACAGCGATTAAGTATAAATCAATTAATTAATCTAGATTAAATGCTAAACTCTTATGTTTTAACTTATAACTGGCACTGATTTGAAGAGGGCGATTCCTGAAGTGTTCTAGCTTTGGAAGTAGAATTACGACTGTATGGTTTGAAGGCTGAGTTAAGACTGTCTTCTCTTTACTCTTTTAAAGCTGATGGCTCTCTTCTTTGGAATTGCTCTCTCTCTCGCGGGGGAATTCTCTTATACAAAAGAGTTACCCTAACGGGATTTAGTGCCTTTGTTTTCTTAATAGCAATGACCAGATTTAATATACCTGGTTCTAAAATACACACTTTTTGAAGGTAAATTCACAGCACTAAAATAATTATAAAATATTAACAAAAATACAATTTTGGATACTATAAAATATTCAGAACTTTAAACTATTATTTTTCGATTTTGTCCTTCCACTACAATACTCTCCTATTATTCTTCACTTCTTATCTTCTATATCAATATATTATATTATATTTATTTATAGTAAATTTATGATTTATCTTCTTATAATAAATCTATTGATCTAAATTGTAATTTCTAAATAAAGGTAAAATATGTATATATAAGGCTGAAAGTACAAGATAAACTATATAGATGGTAATTTTTTTTTTTTTTTTTTTAAATAAGGTATGATTTGAAAGGTTGATGTAAAGTATTGTAATACATTACTTTAGTAATTTATTTTAAAATAAAAGCGAGCAAATAAATGTTACATTTTCAGGTAGTGAATTATGTTTCAACTGATATCTTCATCAGATTGCATAGATTAATGTCAAGAAGGAGAGAAAGTAAGAGAGAGGGAGAGAGAGAGAGAGAATGATATTAAGAGAGAGAGAGAGATGTTAGTCTCCCTGTGAGTATTACTATTTCCCATTCCGTGAGGTACTGGATGGTTAATAGGTACTTTTCACGCTGTACCATTATAGATTTCCCTCACGTTTTCATTGCCTCAATTTTGAATAGAGTACCTCTCTCTAGACTCCAACTATATTATGCATACTTTCCAACTATATTCAGTTCTTAGCTCATATATCTTCAAAATAAAGATTACGTACTTGGCATTTAATACACTTTTAAGGGTTAATAAGATTCTAGAAGCAAGATTAATATTTGTTAATTATATATCTACAACTTTTTATTACAATCTGATAATATCTTTTTTTAATAAAAGTAGACGACGGCCGCTACATTTGAACAAAATTCTCTGGTTGGAGAATTTTACAGATCCGCTGTTTAGATTATTTAAGCACACAAAACAACTGAATTAACATTTTTCTTTTTATTACATTAATTTACAAAAGGGTACAAATATTTTACTATAATAATTTTTTTTTAAGTTATATTTTTTTTAAATTGAACTGATTGGGGTTTTTCCACAATATCCAATTATTACAAATTGGAAATATACAATTATTTCCCTAATCCTGCTCCTATAAAAGCTATCAGTGCATCCCAATGCAACTAAAGTAATCGCAATCATAGAAAATCTGGTATGAAACACTCACACAAATTTCTCTGACTACAATTTATTTATTTATTTATTTATTCTGTACAGCAGTAACAGTCACTTAGACCATAAAAATTGCCTTCAAATACAAGGAAAAAAGTATATATTCACAAGAGAATAAAAAAAAAAAATTATTACAAGATTATACATAAATACAAATAAATACTCGTAAACTGCACACAAACACTAGGAGATGCAAAGGATTTTTAATATAACTTTTATTAATATAAACTAAATCCTTTTCAGAGGGAATTAAGTTATTCCAGCTTCTGCAGCAACGAGTGATTAGATCTCTGTTGGCTGAATGTTTAGATGCTGAGATTGTTAGTGCAAATGTCGGAGTCCGTCTTAGTCTAACGGGAGGCACATAAAAAGGAAGGCTTGCTAATAATTCGGGGCAGTCTATATCTCCATTATTAAACAGTTTGAACATGAATAGGAGGTCTTTCCGGCATCGTCTCTTTTCCAATGATTCTAATAAGATTTCTTCTGAGAACCTTTCATTTCTCCTCAGGAAGTAGACAAACTTATTTTGAAGCCTTGATGCCCTCAGCGGTATATGGAGACCATATAATAGACGCATATTTTTAGCTTCGACGGACTAGTGAGTTGTACAAAACCAATAAAGCCTTTATATAAACAATTTCCCTGCAGTGCCTCCAGAGAAAGCCTTGAAATTTGGATGCTTCCCTGTACACATAGTCTATGTGGGAACTCAATGTCAGACCTGAGTCCAGCAGGGCACCCAAATCTTTTATAATTTCAATTCTCTCGACCCTTTCCTCATCCAGATAAATAATTGGCTCTGACATGCTTTGCCTTCCTGGAGAACGTTATTACTGAACATTTATCGCTATTTAACTCCATACGATTGTCTGTACACCATTTAAATGCCTCTGAAAGCTTATTTTGTAATATTATAGAGTCATCTCTAGATTGCACTTTCAAAAACAGTTTGGAGTCATCAGCAAAAAATAATAATTTAATGTCCTCTAAGTTGGCCAGTAGATCATTTATATAGATGAAGAGAAGCCAGGGGCCCACTTTCGATCCCTGGGGAACACCCGAGGTCACCAGTATCTCTCTAGAAAGTTAATATAATACAATTGTTCAATATAATAGTGCAATGGATTCATAAGATTCGAAGAGCGAAGAAGCAAACATTAAATGAATCAAAAGTTAGTTACTCCCCATCTATGCCAGACTAGGAAGAAACAGTTCGATTCATAAAAATAGTGCGTCAGCAGTACAGTTCAGGACAGTTTACGATCAGTTTACGCCCAGTCAGCAACCTATCATTACCTTCTTATTACTCAGCCAGTCTGTCTCCTTTCTACATTTCTCTTGCTACCCAACTTCTATTTTTCAGTAAATTCCTTGCAGTTTGTGTATTCTATTCATTATACAGTGTTCAGCATATATTCTAGTTTATCTCTCTAAAATCCATTCTCACTAATTCTCTCTCACCCTCACATTTTTCTCAAAAATTAAGTTCTCTAAATTTAAATTTTCGAAGAAATGTCTCTGAGTATTTCTAAAGTTCTAGGAATCCCTCTGCGGTTTTAACATGAAGCTTTCTTGCATGGTTTGTTTTGCGATATACTAGCTTAAATCTTATCAGTCGGGCAATAGAAAGTTGCACGCCCGCCCATTCCTGAAGCACGATAATGCGAGGCCATCCAACATACACTGCCCATATTTTTTAAATGATTTGCGCAGGGAAATGGTTCCATATCCGCTTATCTTGCGGACTTGCACAGCGTTTATCTCCTGTTTTAAGAACTTGTAAAGAAAAATCACTGTGTGAGATAAAATTTAAGCGCTTAGCGATCGACAAGTGAATAAAAAAAAATAATAAAAGTCACAAAACTAAGAGGAGAGAATTTTTTTCACCAAATTTTGCTTTCTAGAAGTAATGCATTGAAAATTTCAATAATTACTTCGGATAACGAGAAGTATTTATATAAGGCACTTCAAAACAAAATTATGCAATGTTTTAAATGTAATTTAAAAGTACAAATAGGTAATAAACAGCAGAAACACTACTGTGACCTTCTTTGCAAATTGTTAAAAAAAAAACTGTTTGTGTAAACATACATTAATAATTGTAAACATCCTTGAAAGTCATTTGCAATCTACATTACTAATAATGTTATGTAATTATTAGTTATTTAATATTTTGTATTCTCGAAATTTGATATGTCTAAGTTAATTATTTAGAAATTAACATTAGATTCTTTGTGATTTCCTTATATTCTTTAAAACTTAAAATATTTTAGAATTAATGTTATTGATGTTTACAATTAAAAAAAAAAAAACATTAACATTTACTGTGTACTTTACTTTCGTATTCATTTGGAATATTATATTTTTTAAATTGACTTTCAGGTTGATGTGGAAAGTCTGATAATTATTTCTTCTAATTTACTATTTTTTACTTTTTTTTAATACTTACCATAAGAGGAGGTACTGCGAGCGTGTCAAAGTTTCGAAATGGAGTTTTAAAGGAAATGTAATTGAGTTCTGCTGAATCCGAAAACATTCTTCTATCCACCAGCTTTTATAGAAGCTTTTTCCCTGGTGAAAATACCCCAAGCATAAGAGAATTTATTGATACATGCTTGATAATGATATATTATATGTAGATTTAAACTTTATTAATAAAGTAGACAAAACAATTGCAAATATGTACTAGGGAAAATCAGAGAGAGAGAGAAATAAAATATCTCGAGAAGTAAAGTATCTCAGGACGTTCAAAATGATATTAAGTATCTCAAAGGGGTTTAACACGAAGGTTTCTTTTAAAATCCATCTACATGAATCCGCCACTTATGGTCACTTTTATTTGAAACAGTTTTTTAAAGAATTGTTGATTATGGAAGCTCTAAAAGAACATTGATCCCTGCCTTTCAAAGTGTTGCCTCAAAATATGAACGGTTTCTACTAATTATATAAATCAAAGGATAATTTTTTCAAAATAGATTTCGAATATAAGATACTTACAATTTTCTTAAATATATCTGTAACTTAAATTGTAATCATAAATTTCAAATCTATTATTGTCTTTTTTTGTAAATTTCTCGCCTCTCCCACACACATGGCATCTGTTACTCTCTTCATAAAACTAGTTTAATTGGGTATTTTTACTTTCTCTTACTCCTAGTAAGAAGAGGAAGTATTGTAATCGTGTCATATTTTCGATATCGAGTTTTTTCACCGGAAATATCCGTTTTGAGGTCCCCTGAGTCCAAAAAAGTGGTTTTTTAGCGAATGGTCTGTGTGTGTGTGTGTGTGTGTCTGTGGTGTGTGTGTGTCTGTGTGTGTGTATGTATGTGAACAGCATAGCTCAAAAACGAAAAATCGTAGAAAGTTCAAACTTGATATTACGTTTAGGTATCACCATGGGATCTGACGGTGCGTTATGTGTCAATATTCCTCAACCGGAAGTACCACTTTACTAGTTGTTTTTTTTACGTTTTTGCAATTTTCTCAAAAATGGCTCCGAAGATTTTCTTTAAACTTGATATATCAACTACACATACAAAGAGCTACAACTTTTATTTGAAACATTTCTCCAGGAAAATTCATTTAAGGGCACTTCTGGGGGAGGGGTGGGGTTAGGTTTTCATCTTAACTGCTGTTTCAGTATATTAGACAATTCTGTCATCTAAATAATGTTAATTAGAATTAAATATGTTGTTGAAATTCCGAGTTTGAAAAAAAATAGATAACCGGAAGTGCGTTTTTACTGAAATATAATTTTCAGTTTTCTGGTATTTTCTCGAAAATGGCTCCAACGATTTTCTTTAAACCAGAGTTGTTAACTATACATATAAAGAGCTACAACTTTTATTTGAAACTTTTCCCCTGATAAATTCATTTAAGGGGACTTTTGGGGGAGGGGGGTTATGTTTTTCTTTAAAATGCTATCACAGTTGATTATACAATTCTGTCATCCAAATTGAAATAACTAGAAATTAATATTTGACCCAAATTCCGAGTTTCAAGGAAATTAGTAAACCGGACAGTTTTACTGGACAGTGTTTTCACTTTTCGACGAATTTCATCAAATTTGGTGCACTAACTAACTATACAATTTGTCAATTACAATTTTGAAAACTGGAGTAAGAGAAAGTTGTGTGAGTGTTTCACACCAGATTTTTTTAATATAGAAAAAAAAAATTAACAATATATAAACTTCCTGTGACCTGTTGTTAATAAATTTCGTTGATCGAAGACGTATGAGCATGGAAAAAAATGTCTAAGTGTTGGTATTGTTTTAACCATAACCAAGAATATAGTTTTAGTTTGATTGTAGAAAAAAATGTTCGCAAAGGACCCCAAATCAATTACAAGATACTTACAATTTTATTAAAGAATATTTCCGCTTCGTCATTAACTTTTATCTATATAATCAGTTTTGTTTATGTATTAAGTAATGTCTTTCCTGTGCATGTCGATTTTCGTTTGTCCATTTATCAGCTCATTGTGAAGAAAGTCATGCCAAAGACATTTTAAGGTTAGAATGTCTTGTTTACTCGTTAATAATTAAATCTTAAACTTTTTTTTGCAATTTATGGTGAAATGGCCAGCCAAATACCAGAAGAGGTACATATCCGGCATTGTGTGCTTTTTTGAGTTTCACAAGGATACTAACGCAACAGTTTCTACCAAAACAGACATTCGTAAATGCCAAAGATGGTTCAAAATCCGTTAATTTTGATCTTTTCGGCTCGTATCGATCAGGAAGAGCAACAACTATAGACAAGACATGTCAAGGGAAGGGAATTGGAAGCCAATTCATGTCAGACAATCGAGGAACTGTCAAACACTTTTAACGTACATCAGAGATATTTTCCGTGATAGCCTGCTTCTTCTTGTGGTCATCAACCGGTTTCAGTATCAACTAAATTTGCTCTATGCAAATCTATGTTATCACACAGTTTGACAAAAAGCATCCTGATAATGGGCGAAAGCCCGAAACCGGCCGATGACCACAAAAAGAAGCAGGCTATCATGGAAAATAACTCTGATGCTTTCCAGCTCTGCCGAACCAACTACAACTCTTAACCATCCAAGAACATGTGCAACAGATTTGTAAAGTAAGCAGAGCAGGTGTTTGGGTCCCGCATAATCTTTCCGAAGAAAACAAGGCTAACTTGTCCACCACATGCAACTTATTGCTTCAGCGGCACAATAGAGAAGCGTTTTTTGATCGGTTGATCACTAGAGATGAAAAATGGGTCCTCTATGATAATCCAAAACGCAAAAGACAGTGGCTTTCTTCGAATGAATTATCATGAAGTACAGCTAAGCCAGGTATACACCCCATAAAGGCGCTTTTTGCGTTTGGTTCGCGGGATCGTTCATTTTTGAAGTGCTGAAACCTGGACAAACTATGAGTGCAGACCTTTACTGTGAACAACTTGATCGAGTAATTCAGTCTTTAATGGAAAAGTGCCCAGCGATTGTCAACAGAAAATGCGTTATTCTGCAACATGATAATGCAAGACCGCATTGCATAAGACTAACCCTGGAAAAAGATTAATGAATTTGGGGTGGAGAGGTATTGCCTCAACCACCATACTCGCCGATATTGTGCCATCGGATTTCCATTTATTCCGATCGCTACAATATTTTCTAAGTGGCAAAAACTTTGAAAATTTGTATGATGTCCAAAATGCCATCTCCAGATATTTTGCTCAAAAACCAATTGATTTTATCGATCCGGCATTGAAAATTTGCACACTAGATGCCAAAATGCCATCTCCAGATATTTTGCTCAAAAACCAATTGATTATTATCGATCCGGCATTGAAAATTTGCACACTAGATGGTAAAAGGTTGTTGATAATGAGGATGATTAAAAATAAAAACTTGTTAAAAATTTATCTGTTTGAATTTAATTTGAAAAAAAACGACATATCATTACCGGTCCCCACTAATACTTAGTTGTATTCATGTAAGTTAAAGTGGTATTTTTTTTCTCAAGTATACTTACTGGATTCGAGTTTTGAATATTTATATATTTTATTTTCTCTAACTGTTGTTAGAGAAAGTGTTTTTATCGTGTCAAATTTTCGATATCGAGTTATCACCAGAAATACACGTTTTGAGGTCCCCTGAATCCAAAAATGCGTATTTTAGAAAATGCTATTTGTGTGCATATGAACAAGCTATCACCATGGGATCCAATAGGAACTTACCTGTAAAAAATGTCACTTCCTCAACCGGAAGTAACAACTTTACTGAATGGATTTTTCAGTTTTTGCAATTTTCTGGAAAATGGCTCCAATGATTTTCGTTAAACTTGATGTGTACTAACTACACGTATAAATAGACAATTTTGTTTGAAACATTTCTCAGGGAAAATTCAAGGGAACTTTTGGTGGACAGGGTTAGAGATTAGTATATAGAGATTAGGATATAGATTTTCCTCTAAAGTGCTATTTAAATATATAGATATACCAGAGTTATATGCTCCACCCACTTTTTTTTTAAACGGCGGGAAATTTCGAAAAAATAGAAAACACGTATTTAATCATTTTTAGTCTAGTTTATTTTCAGTGATTGATCCATTTTTTTATACCCCAATATCCCGAGATACAGCATCCAACTTTTTTTTTTCAAATGGAACATTATATTTTTTTTTGCATATTTTTATAGTACTTGAGCCTCTAAAAAAAAAAAAAAAAAAAATTTTAAATCGGTTAGGTTTTTCAAAAGTTATGGTAATTTAAAATATGAAAAACAAATTTCAGTTTAATGTCAAAATTACCTTATTTTTTCTTTAAAGAAGCTCTTCAAACTGGGCACCATCAACGGATAGGCAAGCCAAAGCTCTGGACTCCCACGCTCTGTTTGTAGCAGCACTTAGGTGGCAAAGTCAACATCTAGGCAGGCTAGAGTTATTCGACGTTCCAGATCTTCGACTGAAGCCACGGGATTAAGGTTACTGTACACTTTATTTTTTAGATATCCTCACACAAAAAATGCACAATTTTATGGACTGATGAATCAAAGTTTACCAACAATGGCCTTCTTAATCGTTGGAACTTTAGAATATGGGCAGAAGAAAATCCACAAGTTACCTTCGCCACACGCCATCAGGTTGTTTTTTCTACAAACGTTTGGTGTGGAGTTTTAGGAAACCAACTAATCGGCCCATACTTCTACAGAGGGAACTTAACTGGTGAAAGGTATCTAACTTTTTTAAGAGACATTTTGCCAGTTCTGCTTGAAGATGTTCCTCTAAAACGTCGGCTAGATATGTATTTTCAACAAGATGGTTGCCCGGCACATAATGCGAGAGTTGTTCGATGTTACCTGGACAGAAATTTCCACGAAAAGTGGTTAGGAACTCATGGTCCGATCTAATGGCCACCTCGATCTCCGGGCTTAACCCCAATGGACTATTTTTTGTGGGGACATCTAAAAAATAAAGTGTACAGTAACCATAATCCCGTGGCTTCGGTCGAAGATCTGGAACGTCGAATAACTCTAGCCTGAATAGATGTTGACTTTGCCACCTAAGTGCTGCTGCAAACAAAGCGTGGGAGTCCAGAGCTTTGGCTTGCCTATCCGTTGATGGTGCCCAGTTTGAAGAGCTTCTTTAAAGAAAAAATAAGTTGATTTTGACATTAAACTGAAATTTGTTTTTCATATTTTAAATTACCATAACTTTTGAAAAACCTAACCGATTTTAAATTTTTTTTTTTTAATTTTTTTAGAGGCTCAAGTACTATAAAAATATGCAAAAAAAAATATAATGTTCCATTTGAAAAAAAAAAGTTGGATGCTGTATCTCGGGATATTGGGGTATAAAAAAATGGTTCAATCACTGAAAATAAACTAGACTAAAAATGATTAAATACGTGTTTTCTATTTTTTCGAAATTTCCCGCCGTTTAAAAAAAAAGTGGGTGGAGCATATAACTCTGGTCACCCTGTATATCCAATGCTATAGAATTAAATATACTTCCAATATTTGGCGTTTGATGAAAATCGGTTGCCCAAAAGTGCGTCTCTACTCACCAGTTTTTTTTTTAATTTTTCTGAGATTTTCTTAAAAAACAGCTTCAACAATTTTCATTAAACTTAGTATATCGTCTACATATACAAAGAGCTATAACTTTTATTGGTTATTTCTCTAGAAAAATTTATTTAGGATGGTTTCTGAGAAAGGGTCGGGGTTGTTTACCTCTAAGTACTATGTTTAGTTTTTTAATACAATTCTATCATCTAAATAATACGTATTAATTAGAATTAAATATGTTTTAAAATTTTGAGTTTAAAGAAAGTCGGCTGACCGAAAGTGCGTTTTTATTGAAGTCATTAAGCCTTGGTGGAGTTCGAAATTAGTGGGAGAATGTCGGAGGAAGCTCAATCCTTTAGCTCGGAGGGGTACGGTGCGCCTCTATTGGATACCCGGACACGCGGGAATAGAGGGGAATGAGAGGGCAGACCAGTTGGCTAGGGAGGGATCATCTCAACCATTTTGCGGTCCTGAACCAGCCCTGGCTGTCACAAAGACGTTTCGCGACAAACAGATTATACTGGGGGAAATAAGTTCCTGAGATTAGTAACTTCCTCACCCAGGTATACCCGAATCATAGACCTACACGTTTCTACGAACATCGACGATGTTCAACAATATGTCAGAGTCGCTACAGAGAAATTTTTTGACAGGTGCAACTTAAGCATCAATCAACTTTGCAGAGTGATAGGGGACTATGACTTGGGGATTGTGCTCAGGCAAAGGAGAGTGAGGAGCGCTATACTATAAAGAACTGGCCGCCTATAGCTTGGGTTTTTTAAAATTTTTCCCAAATCATTTATATATTAGACTTTAGACAATCGTATATATTTACGTTTGGGAGGTTAGAGCTGCTAAAGCTGACCACTCCTGGAGTCTTGTAAATTTTTTTTTTTTGTATACTTATTGTAAATAATGCATGATTGATTGATTGATTAATCCCATAAATTCTGCACAAGACTAAAACATCAGTGGCATTGTGATCCAGTTATTGAGTAAATTGAAGTTTCACTAACTGAGCGACTCCAATTTACTCAATAACTGGATCTATAACTTGGAGTTTCTATTAACTGTCCACAATTAAACAAATTTACTATTGTTATGTTTAAAACAGGTTAAATATCAATTTAAAAAAAAAAAATTGAGTACTCGATTAAGAACTCGATGTAAATGTGGATGGTTTCCTATCACAGTGAAATCGTCTATAATTCTGGAATCATTTTTGGATAAAATATACGGGCCAATGATTAATATAGAACAAATACAATCTTTTCTACGCGAAGCAGTATCATTATTTGTAAAAAATCCATTATTTTGAATGTATGACTTTGTATTTAAAGTGAACACCCATTTTTTTTATTGTACTATCAGGCCGCAATGAGGGCTTTGAGCAAGCCATGGTGGAGCTCGAAACTAGTGGGAGAATATAGGAGAAGGCTTAACGTTTTGGCTCGGAGGGGTAAGGTGCGTCTCTATTGGATACCCGGACATGCGGGAATAGAGGGCAATGAGAGGGCGGATCAGTTGGCTAGGGAGGGATCATCTTACCATTTTATGGTCCTGAACCAGCCCTTGCCGTCCACTAAGACGTTTCGCGACAAACAGATTAGACTTTGGGAGACGAAAGTTTTGGAGAAACGCTGGGGGGACACGCAGGGGTGCCTCCAAGCCAAAAGATTTATAAAGACAAGTAGGCAGGGAACTTCGGAGTATCTCCTGTCCCTTAGTAGGACGGGTCTGAGGACCCTGATAGGGATAGTGACTGGACACACTTGGGTGTCCAGCCACTTGTTTAATATAGGGAGGACGTCTAGTCCCATTTGTCAGAACTGTGACGACGGAGTCAGGGAAACGGTGTACCACTACCTTTGTCAGTGTCCCCGTTTCGCTGGAACTAGGTTTCGTGTTTTTGGGAGGGCATCACTCTCGCAGGATTGTCTGCGCGAGCTGGAGTTTCGGGATATCTTGGGATACTGTAGATTAACCGGTAAGCTACCGGGGGAGATTTATTAAGGGGAGGGGGGTATCGGGGGGGATAAAGGCCACATAGGCTTAGGTCCCGCGCCATTAGGCACCCGAACTATTATAATAATAATAATAATATTAAAGTTATTTCAGTTTTCTGCGATATTATCCATTAAAAAAAAAATCTGATGTGAAACACTCACACAACTTTGTCTTACTCCAATTCTCAAAATTATAATTGACAAATTTTTTTATAGTTTGTGTACCAAATTTAATTAAATTCGTCGAAAATTGAAAAAAAAACTGTCCAGTAAAAGCGCACTTCCGGTTTACTAATTTCCATGAAACTTGGAATTTTGGCCATTTATTTATTTCTAATTATTTTGGTTTGGATGATAGAATTGTATAATCAACTATGATAGCATTTTAGAGAAAAACCCCACCTCTCCTCAAAAAGTGCTCTTAAATAAATTTTCCCAGAGAAATATTTTAAATAAAAGTTTTAGATCTCTGTATGTTTAGTTTATATAAGAAGTTTCAAGAAAATCGTTGGAGTCATTTTTGAGAAAATCGCGAAAAAGTGAGAAAAAAAATCATTTAGTAAAGTGGTAATGTAAACCACACTGCCGGTTATCCGATTTTTTTTTTGAAACTCGGAATTTCAACAACATATTTAATTCTAATTAATATTATTTAGATGACAGAATTGTCTAAGAATTTTCATCAGGCTTCTGCATCCTCTTCCCCTTCTTCATTCTCCATCCTCCCAGATGCGTATCTTGAGCGATGCGGTTCCTGTTCTTAGTCTTTTAGACATGACATATCTGAAACAATTTTATGGTTAGTGCCTTTGTGTATATTACTTTCTCTAGAAGAAGAAGTATTGTAATCATGTCAAATTTTCGATATCGAGTTTTCGAAAGGAAGTGAGCAAGGGTACAAAAGTGGCAATATTCAAATCCACCTACATCCCGGTCTTAACATACCGCAGCGAGTCGTGGGCCATTACATCTAAGCACCACAGTATGCTCCAGGCATCAGAAATGAGGTTTTTACGAAGAATCGAGGGAAAAACAAGAAGGGATAGAGTACGAAATGTCAACATAAGGAATAACCTCGGCGTTAAACCTGTGGAGAGCGTGCTTCGAGAGAACAGGCTCAGATGGTTTGGACATCTGATGAGGATGGAGAGCGGCCGCGTGGCAAGGACTTGCTACGAGACTAAGACGCAGGGTCAGCGAGGAAGGGGAAGGCCTCGAACTACATGGGAAGATGTCGTCAGGAATGACTTCACAAAAAAGAATTTAGATTGGAATAGGCGTGGTACTTTGGTGCAGGATAGGGACCGCTGGAAGGTTTTATATAAGGGATCCTCTACACCGAGAGGTAGAAGAGGGATGGACTAAGAAGAAGAAGAATATTATTTAGATGATAGAATTGTTTAATACACTGAAATACACTTTAGATGAAAATCTAACCCCCACCACTCCCCCATAACTGCCCTTACATGAATTTTCCCAGAGAAACATTTCAAAAAAAAGGTTGTAGCTTTTTGTATGTGTAGTTGATATACTCAGTTTGAAGAAAATCGTCGGAGCCATTTTTGAGAGAAATGCAAATAAGTAAAAAAAAAAACCAACAATATCAAGTTTCAACTTTCTACGGTTTTTCGTTTTTGAGCTATGCTGTTCACATACACACACAGACCATTTGCTAAAAACCACTTTTTGGACTCAGGGGACCTCAAAACGGATATTTCCGGTGAAAACTCGATATCGAAAATTTCAACGGATATATCCGGTTGAACTCGATTTCAATACTTCCTCTTCCTAGGAGTAAGAGAAAGTAATAAGTTCAAATTCACAATTCCTAATATAAAACAGAAGACAAGGAAATATTTAGCAAAAATTATTAGTGTAAAGGAAATTATCACTTTAGTTCTCTTTAACTGCAGTAAAAGGAAATTGTGTGAGTGTTTCTCACTAGATTTATTTATTTATTTATTTAAGGCATACCAACAAAAATACTCATTTTTGCTCGGAGTCTTCTCAGTTCATTATCGAACTTCAGGAAATGTAATATCATTACAGAACACCCGTCACGGAACAATAAGCTGTATAGGTTCCTAGGAGGAGAAAATTTAAGTGGTAGCACTGCTGGACTCGAACCTGGGGACCTAGGCGTGATAGTTCAGCGAGGTGTCACTGAGCTAATCCCGTCCCTTGATTAGTTTTGAAAATTATAATCGTGATTTATTTTTATTTTTGTTACTATAGAAAGCAGAATCCAATCTCCATCTATTCATAATTTCATTGTGCAAGCGGATGTTAATTATTTATCATTATATACAAAAAATCTGGTGTGAAACACTCACACAACTTTCTCTTACTCCAGTACTCAAAATTTTAATTGACAAATTTTATAGTTAGTGTACCAAATTTAATGAAATTCGTCGAAAAGTGAAAACACTGTCCAGTAAAACTGTCCGGTTTACTCATTTCCTTGAAACTCGGAATTTGGGTCATATATTAATTTCTAGTTATTTCAATTTGGATGACAGAATTGTATAATCAACTGTGATAGCATTTTAAAAAAAAACATAACCTCCCTCCCCCAAAAGTCCCCTTAAATGAATTTATCAGGGGAAAAGTTTCAAATAAAAGTTGTAGCTCTTTATATGTATAGTTAACAACGCTGGTTTAAAGAAAATCGTTGGAGCCATTTTCGAAAAAATACCAGAAAACTGAAAATTATATTTCAGTAAAAACGCACTTCCGGTTATCTATTTTTTTTTCAAACTTGGAATTTCAACAACATATTTAATTCTAATTAACATTATTTAGATGACAGAATTGTCTAATATACTGAAACAGCAGTTAAGATGAAAACCTAACCCCACCCCTCCCCCAAAAGTGCCCTTAAATGAATTTTCCTGGCGAAATGTTTCAAATAAAAGTTGTAGCTCTTTGTATGTGTAGTTGATATAGCAAGTTTAAAGAAAATCTTTGGAGCCATTTTTGAGAAAATTGCAAAAACGTAAAAAAAACAACTAGTAAAGTGGTACTTCCGGTTGAGGAATATTGACACATAACGCACCGTCAGATCCCATGGTGATACCTAAACGTAATATCAAGTTTGAACTTTCTACGATTTTTCGTTTTTGAGCTATGCTGTTCACATACATACACACACACACACGCACCACACACACACACAAGACCATTTCGCTAGAAACCACTTTTTTGGACTCAAAACGGACCTCAAAACGGATATTTCCGGTGAAAACTCGATATCGAAAATTTGACACGATTACAATATTTCCTCTTACTAGGAGTAAGAGAAAGTAACAATGAAAAAAAACTGGTGTGAAACACTCACACAACTTTCTCTTACTCCAGTTCCCAAAATTATAACAAACAAATTTTATAGTTTGTTGTTTATAGTATAGTGTTGTATAGGTTATAGTATTGTTTTATAATGTAATGAAATTTGTTGAAAACTAAAAAAAAAACTATTCAGTAAAAGCGCACTTCCGGTTTACTGATTTCCTCCAGTTTGTATGTTTAGTTTATATGTGTAGTTTCAAGAAAATCGTCGGGGCCATTTTTGAGAAAATCGCGAAAAAGTGAAGAAATCATTTAGTAAAGTGTTCAAACAAAAGCACTTCCGGTTATCCGATTTTCCTCAAATTCGGAATTTCCAAAATATATTTTATTCTAATTAATATCATTTAAATGACCGAATTGTGTAATAAACTGAAATAGCACTTTAGAGGTTACCTAACCCCCCCCTCCCCCAAAAGTGCCCTTAAATGAATTTTCTCAGAAAATGTTTCAAATAAAAGTTTGTAGCCCTTGTATGTGTTTGATGTATGAAGTTTAAAGAAAATCGTTGGAGCCATTTTTGAGAAAAACGCAAAAAAGTAAAAAAAAAAAAACTAGTAAAGTGGTACTTCCGGTTGAGAATTTTGACAGATGACCCACTGTCAGATCCATGGTGATACTAAACGGAATATCAAGTTTCAACTTTCTACGGTTTTTCGTTTTTGAGCTATGCTGTTCACATACATACATACACACACACACACACACACACACAGACCATTTGCTAAAAACCACACTTTTTTGGACTCAGGGGACCTCAAAACGGATATTTCCGGTGAAAACTCAATATCGAAAATTTGACACGATTACAATACTTCCTCTTACTCTAGGAGTAAGAGAAAGTAAAAACTAGGAGTAAAAGAAAGTAATAAATGAATATTTTGAAAGTTAATTTTCCTATAATGATGATTTAAAAAAAAAATCATCTAGCGAAATGTCATATATATTTGATTTCCCATATTTATTGTATGTACATTATTCTTTAATAATCAATTTTAGGTTGTCGTGTTTAAATGGCATTACGCAAGTACAGGTATCATCAATTCTATATCTGACAAATGGTCGACGGTTGTTAAGAGAGGAAGTCACGAGAAAAATGGAAGGGATAAATAGTAATAAAGATACATGAATAAAAAATGTGTGTGAATATGTTATATTTTGTTTTATGTGTATATGCACATGGTAGGACATATTAACAAACTATACGTGACCTCACTATATTGATTTGTGTGTGTGTGTGTGTGTGTGTGTTTGTGTGTGTGTGTGTGTGTGTGTTTTGTTTTTAGTATATATATGTACTTGTCAGATGGTTGTATCTAATCTATGATACAAAATTACGTAGCCTATCTGATAAGTTGAACACGTTATCTGATTGACGTTGACAATATTTTGTCCGGTTCTTGCCTGTAACGCATTAGTTTCTATCCGCTTGAAAAAAATATAATGGCCGCCTGTTTATGATGGAAAATAGAAGATATGACAGTTATTTTTGTAATGGCACCAATATATTCACTACAATACCAATTTATTTTCTACAATATTAATTGAACGATTTTTTTTTTTATTGCAATAATTGTCTGTTTTACTTTCTCTTACTCTCTCTTACTAGTTAAGAGGAAGTATTGTAATCGTGTCAAATTTTCGATATCGAGTTTTCACCGGAAATATCCGTTTTGAGGTCCCCTGAGTCAAAAAAAGTGGTTTTTAGCGAATGATCTGTGTGTGTGTATGTAGGTGAACAGCATAGCTGTTCTACGAAAAACCGTAGAAAGTTGAAACTTGATATTCCGTTTAGGTATCACCATGGCATCTGACAGTGGGTCATCTGTCAAAATTCCTCGACCGGAAATGCCACTTTATTTGTTAGTTTTTTTTACTTTTTTGCGATTTTCTCAAAAACGGCTCCAACGATTTCCTTTAGATCAACTATACATACAAAGAGCTCAACTTTTATTTGAAACATTTCTCTGGAAAATTCATTTAAGGGCAGTTATGGGGGGAGGGGTGGGGTTATGTTTTTCTCTAAAGTGCAAACAAAATTAATTAGAAATAAGTGGATGGCCAAAATTCAGAGTTTCAAGAAGATTAATTAACCGGAAGTGCGCTTTTACTGAACGGTTTATTCAGTTTTCGTCGTATTTGAATTAATTTGGTACATAACTATAATATTTGTCAATTATAATTTTGATAACTGGAGTAAGAGAAAGTTGTGTGAGTGTTTCACACCAGATTTTTTTTTTTATTAAATAATTTATTTCTTCTAAAAGCTAATTCTATACTATAATTTATTGTATTCGTAACAAGCTTATTTAATTTATTAACGTATTCACAATATCAAAATATGATTTATTTAAGAAAAAAGTTTTTGATTTGTATGATCCCGCCGAAATTAATAAGACTGGTCAGGGTGACTATGGTAAATTCCAGCTGCTGTGCGAAGGTGCAAGGAGATTTGTCAAGCAAATTCCAGAGCGATCAAGGTCTGAGACAAGGGGACACGCTAGCCTGCACTCTATTTAACCTAGCCGTGGAAAATGCTACTAAAGATGCCAGTATACAAACGACAGGCGCAATATTATTATTTTTTATTATTATTCGCACACTCCAGGCCACCGTACCTAGCGCATAGCGCTAAAACCGCTTGGCCTTGCCTACACAGTAGGCAAGTTACCGTCCCTGTCCTGTTCTTAATACCGCTACTTCTCGAGCAAACTCAACAAAGTCTTTGAAATTTCGAGCACTTTTGTCAATTCTTTGCATTCTCCCAGTCACCTCTCTTCCCTTCTTTTCAGCTTGAATTCCATATGGATTCTTGCCTCGTCGAGGAAAGGATACCGGAAGAGAACGTGGTGCACCGTGTCTCGCCCACCGCATTCACAATTCGGGGAATCTTTCAATCCCAGCTCATAGAGCTTTGAGTTGAACCGCCCAAGTCCCGTGAAATATTGTGTTACGTTAGGGGTAGCTCCAACCATCGAATCGACAATCTGTGATGCAAATTCGGGAAGAACTTATATGCGGTTCTCCCTATCTCTGCTTTATCCCAGTGTCTTTGCCACTTCCCAATTTCGTACTATGGGATCTTTATAAGGGCGGGAGGCATCTGATTGGACAGCTCCCCACCAACAAGAACAATTCCCCCTTTCTTATGCTTATGGGTAAGGGCCCTCATCTCTGCGAGAAGATCAAACGGAAACACACCAGCGATCACTAGTAAGGATACCGTGGAGGATGTCGCATAGGCCCGCACAAAATGGCGGGCCATTGTAATGTCGCATAGGTATTACAAAGTTCTAAATGGCTCTTTGCATTCGTAATAGAGTGCCGCTGTATCACTGCATGTCCAGCTTCTCAGCCAACAGGCAGCTGCGTACGTTGCAACATTCTCTGTGTCACGCTCTTATAGATGATCAAGGCCACACCAGGCTTCAGCCTCCACTCACCACGAGCTACTCCTTTGATCCCTGGTACAATTGAGACATCTGGAGGCAATCCGCTGAATATGGGGTTTAAAAGAAAGCTTCCAATCCAGCAGCACGCCCAGGTACTCAAACTGAGTTACTTTATTATTTATTCGTCCACCCTGACCCAGGGAGGACGACTGGGTGAAGCATGCCTTTCATCACTTAGCATCACATTAAACTTCTCGAAAGAAATCTGTAGCTTCTCCACCTGACACCAATTCTTTATCCGAGACACTACAGCGCTAGCATGCTCCTCTAACTCCCGACGAGAATCTCCATGGACAACTATTGCGAGGTTCATCAATATCTCTGTAATCAATTGATTTAAAACATATGTGTATATGAACTTTTAAGTTTATTTTTTGCCAAAGAACACATAGCTAAAATAGTGGCGTGCAATTCTGAAACACCCTGTAATATAAATACATAAAAAAAAAAAATTATAGGTGTTTATTAGCTAATCAGATATAGGAACGTAACAGATTATGAATGATAAAAATAATAAATTTAGTCTAACTTATTCAAATTCACAAACATGACATGTTTTGTAAATGTGAAAAGAGATAGAGATTTCGGTAGACCAACTTCCGAGCAACAACCTTGACTAGGACTCAATCTAAAGGAATCAATTGGAAAGCGATTATCTTAACGACAAAAAACACTGAAACACTGAAACGACTTTTCCTCACTCCACTCAAATTACAGTTACAGTTTACAAATTAAATTTAAACCAACTGACAGGACCACCCCCCCCCAATACCATTGGGAAAATGTTACAAATAAAAGTGATACATTTCTATCTATGTAGCAAGCACTCCAAGTTTAAAGAAAAATCATTTGCGAGGAAATTCCATTCCATTCAATTCCCAATTTTTTTTTGTTTAAATTAGTGTATATACTCATCAACTTCCACCAAATACCAGCGTTTAATTAGAGAACTAATATTCAATAAAATTCCGAAAGTTTTAAAACACGCAATAGATAGGCTAGCATTTCCGTTTGTTGATAAATAGCAAATTAGTTAAATAAGGTTAATGACTTAGAAATGGAATTGTTCAGCCAAATAATGAAACCATATTTAGACAAATTCAGACAAAATTAGGAATGGTCTTTATTAATTTAAATGATCCATTGGAGATTGTACATAAGTTGTTTAAATATCCACTCAGACGATCCTTTTCTGAATGCAGTCAATACAATATTACAATAAACATATTATTATCAAATTTGGAATTTTCGCTCAATTTTTAGTTTGCTTTCGACTGCACACACTTGAAAGTGGATTTGATATAGTTTTAGTTGTATATAGTTTGATTTAGTTGTTTGTGGATTGATATAGTTGTGTGTGTAAGGCATTGTAGTCCTACAATCAACCCTCAATCAAACCCAAACAATATTTGAAATGTTGAAAATGTGGATGGGTCTGCAATGCTGGATAACATCTGGTATTTTATCCGTCGTAGCATGCACATGTATATTGTTCCTGACCGGTTTTTGTGTTCCGGATCAGATTTTCATCCATCGTCAGAACAAATTCACCAAGTTGTGAACCAACAAGTGTGAGTGTAACAGAAATATTAATTTGAAGTAAACTCTCTACACGAACTTGGTGAATTTGGCCTGACGATGTATGAAAATCCGAAACCAGTCAGAAACAATATAAATATGCATGCTACGATGGATAAAATACCAAATATTTGAAATCTTATGATTTCCAGAACTCCACAGTTAAAATCGATTTGGCTGGGAAAACTTTTTAAACGAGGCGATAGAGTCTTCAATTTTTATGTTCAATTATCAATCGTTTAAGAAAATCATTGGAGCTTTTGCCATAATAATTCCGAACTAACTGAAAACTCCATTCTCTAAATACATACTTCCATTTTGCTTCAAACATTGAATTCTATTAATGCATTTAAATCTACCTCAATATTATAAATTTTCTTGATTGTCATTTCAATTTTACTGTTTTTTTTTCTGTGTGTGTGTTTGTGTGTGTGTGTGTGTGGACACCATGGCAATAATTCCTCTTACTAAATGTAAGTAAAATTATGTTTTAGAAACGCTAAATGAAAAGTCTTTTTGTTCCACAAAGTTGAAGTTGTTTCTAATTGCATCTCATTCACTTGTTATTTGACAATGCATCTTTTTTAAAGTGAAACACTTTTAAAATTTATATCAAGGTGGCCCTATACTTATATTATTAGTACATCAATTTTAATTGTAATTTTCTAAACAATAAATCTTCTCCATATATGAATTTTAAATAAGGTAAGAAAATAAATCAATAACAATCCCTAGGCACATATTGAAGATTGAATACTACTAATTATTTTAATCTAGTTCAATAATCCATATTAATAATAATAATAATAATAATAATAAAAATTGTCTTTATTAGGGACATATAATACAAATACACACAAAAAATAAATCTCTTTTGTTTTAAGAGGAATACTCGTGGCCCACTGACCGTCTGAGGGGTCGCCTTGAACTTATACAAACTTAACTTTATCCGCATTCGAAATACAATTTGAATACAAAAAAATATCATTGAAAATGAAAAATCCTAAATATTAGAATTACAACAAAATAATATGAAGAAAAAGAATCATTTATCCATTTATCTGAAATGTACCATAGTTGTTAAATTAAAAAGGATAACAATAAAAGAATATAAGAATAAGAATAAAAAGTAAAAGAAGAAATTTCGGAAATATATAACTTAATCCATATTCTAATAATTAAACTGTTGTATCAAAAAATATCTATAATTCCAGGCTACCTTACAATAATTTACCAAACTGGACCACTCTTTTCCGTTTAAATATACCTTAAACTCATCTTCAGTTAGCATATCCTACTTCAAATAATTTCGACGATACTCTTTTAGATCAGGTCAAATAGCAAGAAAGTGATAGACGTCCTCGATCTCATTCCTGTTACACAATGAACACAATTTGACCTGCTCAGTGAAGGTATATTTGTTTAGATACAGCAGTTCGCTCCTCATTTTGATTAACCAGCCAATAGAATTCGCATCTATTATTATTATTATTATTATTCACAAAAGGGGAGGGCAAACCCTACGCGATCCAAAGCCTCCCAGGGCCCATATAGCTACCCCTAAAGAATAACAACCACTGGGACTAGAACGAAAATCCAGTCCCAGGTTTTAACCATCTAAGTTTCACCACAGACCGAACAAATCGGATCAAAACCTTAAAAGGACACAGCTTAAGATCCTCTACCGATATCCTACTCCGGCCGAAGGTCCTAAACCTAATCTCCTCACAACCCAAACAATTCGTCATCAGATGCATGGGTGTTTCCTCCTCAGTCTCACAAACTCTACAAAAGGGGTCAGGCACGAGTCCCATTATATAGAGATGTCTTCTTAAACCACAATGCCCAGTGAGGAATCCAACCAGATGTCTGAGGGAGGTCCGTGAAAGACATCGGACCCCGCTACTCAAAGCTCCGTCCGGGCCCCCAATGAGCATTTTAGACTGCCGACAACCCACTGCACTCATCCATAAGGATGAGTGCTGTGAGGTCATCCACTTCTGAAAGCCCGACAAACATGTGCCAGAAGATACACCAACAGCAGGCTCTGGACCAATGAAAGGGAGAGAGGCACCTAATTTGGCAAACCTATCCACCTCCTCATTCCCAAAAATTCCCATATGACCTGGAACCCAGACCAGAAGCACATCCTTTAATGAAGAAAGATCTTCCAGTCTTCTAGAACATTCCAACACCAATCTGGAAGTGAAGACACATGAATCAAGCGCCTTCAACGCAGCCTGGCTATCCGAGCAGATACAAACACCTTTTAAATTAGTGTTACGCACCCTCTCATCCAAAATACAGCAAAGAATTGCATCTAGCTTGCTACTATAAACAAAGTTGTTATCGGGTTCCAATTCCTTATACAGAGTATACCTTACATTGCTGAAAATTTTCAATTGGTGCTCATTAATCACATAACCTTTTAATGTGTTTATTACATAGGACAATCCATTAATGGGTATTAAGATAATACGCCAGCTTTTATAATACAATCTCTCTCTGCATGCAAAAAATTTCATTTCTATTGCGATTCCCATTTGTCATTAAACATTTTATAGCTAATTAATAGATTAGATCTAGCTACAACACCGTCTTATAATTAACAAAATTTAAATCATTTTTCTAAACAAAAAAAAAGTTTCGTTGCACTACTTGAAGTAGTTTTACGACGATCAAATTTTAAAATTAATTTATTATAAAATGATAACGATGAATCAGAAAAACAAAGTTATGAATATAATTAGGCTGCACATGATAATAGACTAATTACTCTGATTTGCCGGAGCTTAGAAATAACGGAAATATGAACAAATTGCTGTCTCTTTTGGCAAAGTCCAGGAAGCATTTTTTTTTTGCAAGCAGATGAGAAACAGCTGTTTTTTTGCATAACTGATGAAAGATAATACTGCCCAGACTAGTATGTTAATCTACATAAATACAGACACAGATTAGTTAATGATTTCAACGCCTCGGGAGCAAAAAAAAAAAAAAAAAGGCAAGCAAATTAAAAAAAATAAAAATAGCTATTTTAAGTTTAGGACTAAAATATAGTGTATCCAACAAAGATTTCTTCCTTCTGTGCTAAATTACGTATTCTTGATGGTAATCAGTTATAATGTCATACATTTTGTGAGCTTCCAGAAATTCGTTTTTGAGCTATTGTGTTGGACACAAAATACTCATACACCCATGGATACGATTCGATAAAAACACTTTCATTTTTTCTCTTAAGCGCCTTAACATATGGATGGGCATTAATGCCCAAAATCCATAAACCAGTTGGTGTAATTTTAATATTTTTTTTTGGTCGCGTCAGCATCTGTGGTCATAATGCACCCGGAGCCCCTCCCCATTTATTGCCAGTCTTCAGGGACTGTACTCTTGGTGGCAGACAAAATTTGTAGGCCAATGAGCTGCAAAGGTTCTTAAGGAAGAGAAAACTGCTTATCTTGAACCCGACATCCTCCGCTTGCTACTCCTGCACGGTACCACTGACCTAATCCATTCCCTGTAACTTTAGTTGTTTTGTTGTTTTTTTCAGCTATTTTCTTGAGCGGCCTCTACACGGTCAATAATATTTACAATACCTTAGCGTATTGACAATAATATTGACCGTGTAAGGTGAAAAAAATTGTATCGACGGTCGATATTGATAAGAGTATTGACGAAATCCGGATTTTCTGATTTTCGAGTATCAGTACTGAGAATTGGAGGGATATTGACAATAATATGGCCTTGTAGTGGAGGCGCCAATATTTCCATCAATACTCACTTCAATAGTTTTATACAACGTTGAAACTAACCTCAACAACAGTGATACAATACCTTACAAAGGTACTTTGGAAAGATTTGTGTATTAAAATAAAACTTCAATCATATATTATTTTAAGGTGATTGTAATTTTTTCAAAGTCTTGTAGGACATATATAAAGGTTTCACAGGTTTCTATTACAACTTTGCTGATAGTTGTTGGGGACATTATGACTGAAAACTTCAACTCTTCAAAATTTCTCTTCCTGTAGCCATGAACCTCAGGGTTAAGGCTAATCTTTCCCTAACACTTATACTTTCTCTCATATTTCTTTCCTATCTTTTCAAAAATGGTTCAACCATCTGTAACAGTTTGTTAAAGGTAGGTTCATCCATTCGATAGTAGTTCTTGAAATCTTCAACATCGCAGACGCTGATTTCCTTCAAAAGTATTAAATGAGAATATTCATCTCTCTTCTTCAACCATTCTTTCATCCAGTGTTTGCGTTTCACTTGACGAGTTGTGCCAAACGCCAAATAATAGCTACGCAAGCTTTTATACGATTATTCATTTTTTAGAAGGGAAAAAACCAGCAAAAACCGAGTAAAACCACGTAGATTCACTCTCCTAGCGGCAGAAGTAGTAAGTACTGAGCAAAGTTATTGACAAAAATATTGACAATTATATTGATCGTGTAAGCTAATGAAGTATTGAGAGCGGTTAGCATGAGTATTGATGGTTATATTGTCAATACCAATATTGACGCCTTGAAGATGAGTTCTCAAAAATCTTCTCTAAACTTAACGGAATACGCTTAGGACCTGTAGAAGGCTTCGATGTCGACAATTGCTTAGGTTAAGCGCGCCCCTTATACAAACTCTCCAGCTTACCACCATAAATGATCATAGACACTGACTTTTACACTGTACACTTAATAGGTTACTAAAATTCAATGAACAAACACCAATATCTCACGGAAGTACAATAGATCATGTTGGAATCAATGAATTTGATTTTATAGCCACTTGATTATAGGTCTTGATATCTGGTAATATCATACAATTTTAAAGAAATTCGTCGAAAACACAAAACAGTAAAATCCAAAAAATTTGATAAAAAAAAAAAAAATCAGTAAAATGGTATTCAGGACCACCAAAAATTTTAAGTGCTTCAATTTTAATATTATGAGTAAATGAATAAAATTCAAACATTATTTTTTACAGCTGTTAATATTACAATTGTTTTTTTTTGAGCAAATGATGTTTTAAAGGTGAGGAGGTTATTGGAGAAGATATATAAGGGATGTGGTCCCCAATTGAGTCTTAAAATAAATACACTAAACAAAGAAGAGTCGAAACTAATCGCCTTTGTTATATACTTCTCTCAAGACTCAACAGATTCCAAAGTTTCCTTAAAAAACTAAAGACTATTACTTAATAATAATATTGTTTTATTAAATCAAAAAGTTAGATCATAATACATACAAACACTTAAGACATGGACTCGAGAGTCCGTCTGCCAAGTTGACTTAATTAATTAACATTAAGGTCAAAAATAGAAATTACTTATTTAGTTTAAAATCTTTTACTTATTTTTATATTTACAAAACCTTGTTATATTTTTAAAACTAAAAGGAAGAAAAATTGTTTATTTTCAATAGAAAAAAATTCAATTAGAACACTTTCTTTAAACATTAAACTCGGTTATCAGATAGCTTCTTTAATTCCAGGCATGCACGGGAATATTTATATAAACTTTCCCATCCATAGTCTATTAATTTTACTAACTTATTAGATGATCTAGACTTACGGACTGGAATTATGGCTTTCCAGTAATCAGCGAATCTAATCAATACAATCATAAACCCTCAGAAAAAACAGTAAATGCTTTCTGGAAAATATCCCAATCTTACTATTTATTCATAATGACATCGAATGACATTTTCATTCGGGTTTTTCGCGAAATCTCGTTTTGTTTTCGATTTTATTCATTCATAGAAACTCATCTCAACTAATTAACTGATCGATTCTTTTACAACACCATCCAAAGTAACCCTTTCGTCGAGAACTGCTTCAATATTCTATGAATAAAACGCATTATGAAATGTCACTGTAGAGCAGCTTCCCTAACCAGAAATTCTGTCATGCTTTTTACCCCAATATTGTCAAATTTGCTTGTTACAAAGTATTACAAATTTCAAGAAAATAAAATAGTAAATAAGGTTATTAGATGAAGTGGATTAGCCACTTCTTCAGGTGGTTTTGAATTAAGTGATTGATACATTAGTAAGTATCTGTTGCTTAATTGGTTTAAATGAATTGGTTAAATATAACTTATTAATAAATAACAATAGAAATGATCTCATTTCATTTAGGGAACTTGTAAAAAGAGTGCTGTGAGAATTTCTTGTATTGTTATTTCTTATAAGAAAATTAGAAATGTTTGAAAAGTTTATAATTCAGGATGAGAATAAATAAAGTTCACAAAACTGTTTAACAAAGTTGTATACTCTTTCTTTTGGAGATGGCAAGAAATAATTGAATAATTGAAAATTAAGAGAGCATTTCTCTTTATTGGTGTTTATATAACTATGGAAGATCTTATGAAATAAATGTGTAATTCTCTTCTCTTTTCTTTCAGGCATTACTTGTTGGGCGGAGCCTGTGAGTGGGGGAACAATCGAATGCCAGAGAACAAAAAGCTGGTCCTGTTGTGAAGTAAGGTTGCTAGCAGAAATCTAGTGAGAAGTGTCGCGCGGCGGCGGCAAAACAAGTAAGAAGGGAGGCGGAAAGGCAGATTGTATTATTCACGGTGAACCCCTTGTCCTTTGATAAAATATAAGTTGTCGGCTTCGGAAGGAGCAAGTTGCCGTTTAGTAAGTTTATCTGTGAACGACAGACTGGGTGGTGAAGGAGGTGCAGATCTGCCTATTGTTAATTATTCCTGGCAAGATGACGCTTCGCGGGCGACGGCCTTCCCTCTCGTATTAAGTATGCACAGACTCACTTACATCTACTTTCCATTGAGCGACACAGACTAAGTTTCATGTCTCCTTTTCCTGCCCTCCCCTCACTCCCAACCCACAGTCAGCCTCTTCAACATCACTAGTACTTACTTTCTCTTAAGTAAGCATTGTTCCTCTACACAACCTCACCCATCATCACTTTGCGCTCACACATACTCTGAAGCAGTTTCCTTATTCTAACATTCTGCCGACTGTTTCTATACTACTACTTTTATACTACTAATACTAACGCTAACACTGTACAGAGGTGTCGTTATCTACCAACCCTTTCGTACATTTCCTTTTGTACCATTCCTTATACACTTGTGCAACCCGCAAAACCTACTTCTACTTACTCGTATTTACCTCTTCTTCTTCTACTTTAACTTCTATCAGAATTATGTTTTAACAAAATCCTTACAAAAGAGAAATTTCTATCTTTATTTCTTAACCAACATGGAAATAAAATAACAACAGATTATATCTTTATAGGCGATTTATTATTGCGTGAATGAAATTTACTAATAGTAAAAAGGTAAAAGTTTTGTTTTGAATTCTGATTGAGATTTGTTTTAAATGAATTTTTGAAAAAGAATTTTTTTTTACTTTAAAATAAAAGAATGCTTTAGAAAAGGCTTTTTAATCAAGAAGACAAGTATTGTCGATGTTTGCAATTCAATCGATGTTAACCCAACTCATTGATCGGCAAATTCTATACGAAAAAGTAACTTTTCTTCTCTGGGTCCATCATTTTATCAAAATAATTCAATATAACAACTGAATATCTGAAGAAATCTTGTGAATTGTAAAGTTGAATTTTTTCAATAAGAAAAAGTCTTGAATTAAATTAAATTAGAACGTCATTGTGCATTGTAAGCTTCGAGACAAAGTAGGAAGTGTTAACAATGGCGCGAAGAATTTTTGATTGAAGGGATTGGATTCGTTGAATATTGAAATGCTTAGCGAAGCCCCGAAGTTCTATTCTGTATGTCTAGATAGGTTTTAAGTTTGAGTTATATATTAGTCGTTTCATTAGTAACGCCAGTTTAGATCTGCTGTCAAATACCCCATGAAGCACTCTAAAGTGGTTGTTCAGTTTTTTTCGTTTCAGTTTTGTGTGAGGATTCCATGTCAGGCGTTTGTCAATATATAGCCCAAGATAGCGCGGACAACATTAACATGAGAGAAGAGAATATTCTATTGTAATATTATTGGAAGCACAGGCAATTTTTTCCTTAAGAGTAAAAGTGATATTTTCACATTTTTGTTCATTCAGCTTCATTCTCTATTTTAAACCATGTTTCTATAGAAGAAAGATGGCATGGAAGGTTTCTTGTAGATGTTTAGAGGACTTTGTGACCGGAAAGGATCGAAGTATCATGTATAGCTAGATAGGATAGTTTAAGGATAAACCGGATTGTGCAGCGGGAGTGTGTATTGTTTACAGAAAAGGGGCCAAAATATTTTCCTAAGGTACTCTTGCCTTTACTGGATGAAAGGAGGACGAGGTAGAACCTAATAATACTCGGTATATCCATCAGAAAGGCAGGATTTGAGGATAAAATAGTAAGTGATTAGAAGGATCCAATTGAGCTTCCAGGACAAGCGCTGATCAAAAGCGAGATTGTAATTAAAATAGAAATTCTTTGCAAAATAAAATGGCACGAAGTAACTGCTCGGTTTCATTTATGGCTACTTTTCATATCGCAAAGCGTTGCAGCCGATTGCAAATAATAATGATAAGGAAGTATTCACACATAATCAGCGCAGCAATGGATCTGTTCTCAGTTCAATTTAAAAAAAAAAAAAGCGTTGCTCTTGCGGGACGTAGAATTGAATTGTACCTTTCATTTGGCGTTCCCACCTTAGAGCATTTTTTATATGTGAGCGTACGAGTCGTAATAAGGCAATGTTTAAAAAAGAAATATGAAGCCGGCTATTTAGAATTTTAGTAATATCATTTTTATTTAATAATAATAATTTCACAAAAAAAATCGAATATTCAGCAAAAATTAGATATATATGGGGGGGGTATATGTACAAAAAATATTTCATATACCTAATTATTAATTATTACAGTCCTATTTTCTTATCGTTTTTTCCATATCTATCTTTTTTTTAAGAAAAAAATGTAATTTTACATTTCTTCAAGCCTTTAAACTAGTGTATTTGAAGCATACTCATATCAAACATGTTACTTTTTTTTTTATATTATATTTAAAAAGATGCTATCTTTAACAGTAAATGTTAAAGAATGATATTATGGAAAGGGGGGAAGTGATTATACAAAGGTGAACACGCCTCCTTGCCTGCGGCAGCTCCACCCGTTGATAACATTAAAATTCATGTTACTAGAGACTTGGTAACAACAACCCTTCATAATATTAGGGTTAATTGCAGCCTCCAGGATAATACAAACTTGTTTACTAGGAAAAGAAAGCTAGGCTGTCACACAATATAGTATTGCTGTTGGATATCGCTAGGGCATAATCCTTAGTAATTTTACAACTTCTATTCATTCTATACATGACTCTTAAGAGTTTGAGAATCAATAACATCGTTTCCACATAATAATCTGATTATTAATTGATATATATTAAGTTTATTACATAGTTAAGATTAATAAATAGATGATAGGATAATTAGGTAACGTGATCTTCCCTTCAATGAATTCTTTAATCCCTGTAACAACTGCATTCTTTGTTTAGCACTTTTTTCATAAATAGCTGTTGCTGTTGGCCAAACTTAGTGGGTAAACAGACATCTTTAAGTATTGTCGGAGGAGGACCTGGTACCGGGGACAAGTTGGCCAAAAGTTTTCCAATAATTTGCGTCGACTTTTAATTACTGTTTATTGAACACTATAAGTTAATATTCGGTTAATTTAATTTTCCTTCCTTAAGCGCAATAAATATATCATTTATTTTGCTGGACTGATCGTCGGTTACGTACTGTAACGCAGCCAGTGGTGCCATCTAGGAGAGAAGGCAGGTACCCTAAGGTTCTCCTAGTGGCCGCTGGAAGCGCTGGCGGCGCTCTAGTTCTCTCTAGAAAAATCGAGGCAGTTCTAGAAGATTCCCCACCGAAACTACTATAAATAGTGGGGTTTTCCAGTTACAAACGAAGTCACTAGTTTGTGAAAAGTGTATAAAAAAGTGAACAAAATGAACTTTTGTGGTTTAAACTGTGAAGTAATTATTATTAAGTGTTGTATTTTGTAATTTATTGTGTATAACAATAAATTGGTGCTTTCTTTATTGAAGTTTAGAGTATTTTATCATACGAACCCACTTAAAACTAGTTGCAGTAGCTAGTTTAGAGGGAAAAACTTACAATACTATTATTATTATTATTATTATTATTATTATTATTATTATTATTATTATTATTGTTATTACTAATATTATTATTATTGAGTAATCTGCTCAAGGATAAGTTTCAAGGGGTAAGTGCAGGATGGTTCATTTATGGGAGGATGCTTTACTTATGGGAAGATGCTTTACTTCCAGTTTTACTCTCTTGAAATTAAAATTACAGCCTACAGTAACCTCCATCATGAGGAAGCTCCCATCTTTTTTCCAGGACCATGTCAATCACCTCTGTATTCATCAGATTCGCATATATTGTAGTGATATCAAGCATCCTGCGATCCTTTCCTCTCACAAAGTTCCTTGGAAAATAATGGTTTAAAATGGAGAATAAAGCTGAATGAACAAAAATGTGAAAATATCACTTTTACTCTTAAGGAAAATTACCTGTGCTCCCAATATACTACAATGGAATTCCTCTTCCTCATGTTAATGTTGTCCGCTACCTTGGGCTCCTGTAGAATGACAAACGCCTGACATGGAATTCTCACACTAGACTGAAACGACAATAATTGGACAACCGCTTTGGATTGCTTAAAGGACTACATGAAAACAGATCTAAACTGACGTTTCTAAACAAACGATTAATATACAACTCTGTCTTAAAACTTATGGGAGTCACAGGGTGCCAACAGAGCGAGAAAGGAGGAACGTTTACTCTGATTAGGGTCCCTCATGGAAAGCGAAGGCCATGCACGGACAATACTCAGTGGTGCTGGATAGTGAACCTCTGAACAAAGAGACGTCCCTTATGTGTTATCGCGGTACAGGATCAGAGTGGTGCCCACTAGATACTATATAAACGCAATATCCTTAAGGACCAAGCCTTCACCGACACCAGATGCAGGCTATGCTGTCTGGCACCGGAGACAGACCATCTGCATGCGTCCTGTTCAGTTCAGCGCTCGCCCAAAAGGAATATCGATTCAGACATAACAAACAACAAGGCGAAAATCCTCCAAAAGGAGTTGGCTCGGACCCTAGGACAGATACCATCTCCAGCCAGCCCTTGAGGTCGCACGGCACCTGCTATACTAGTGCTGCTGATTACGTCTTCATCCTGGGGTTTTCCAAACTAAAATGAGAAGACCCCTTGACCCCGCATGATAACGCCAGACCAAACACAGCCATCCGCTTCTTGGAGAAAGTCGATAAATGTGATCGACTGGCCTGCACGTTCTCCGAACACGAATCCTATAGGATATCTATGGGACAAGCCCAAGAGGCATGTTAGAGCTTGTGATCAGCCTCCAGCTACTCTGCAAAAGCTCCATATTACCCTCTACACAAAGAGAACGGAATGTTGTTCCTCAAGAGGCCATTAAAATCCTGATTGCATCGATGCTTCGCCGTATTAGAGCCCTTAGTATTGCCTGAGGAGGTAATACTAAGATGAGAAAAAATTAAAAAAGTCAATATTTTGTAAAAAAAAAAAAAATTCTAATTTTTTCGTTATTTTTGTATTAATTTTTTTATTTTTTAATTCAATCCAAACCAAGTGTTAGTGTAAAAAAATAACACAAGATATTATTTAGCTAAATAGAATTGCATTAAAAATTGACTGTCACAATATGTGTTATTTATTAATGAAAAAACTAAGGGACCCATTTTTATGGCAGAGTGTAATTTTTTCTTTTTTTTTTTGGCTAGCGATTGTTCTTGTCCCTCCTTAATTATCTTAATTGCCTGTACATTTCTCCTTTCTACTTTCCTTTAAAGTCATTAGTTTGCAAATAATGAAACATTCAATATATTAATGCTATTTGCTTAAATGGATTTATGTCTCATATCATTATTTTATTATTTTCTCAAGGTAATTTTCTGTTAAAAATTCAGAAATAAAGTAATATCTATTTAAAATAGAGCACGTTTAAATTATTATAGATTTAATAAAATTTCTAAAATACATATAAATTAAAAAGTGGCAAATTATTAAAAATAATATAAATCAATAAAAGAATTATATAAATATTTATTGTGTCAAGCTGAGAAGGAAGGAAATAAACTAAGATAAAGCTGTCAACCGGAATAAAGGCCCTAGCCAACTTTAATGGATTCATAGTCGGCTGTTAATTTTGTGGTTTAGTTTGTACAAGTTGTAGTACAGTCTATGGACACGTGTATGGACAAGGAAAACACATTTACCCAACTACTACTACTAACACAACAATAAATTGTTTTCCTCTTTTCCTTCATCCTTGCCACTAAATTTATCTTATGTCTCCTTTCCATATTCTGTCCTTGTCAATTTATAATTTAACTTTGTTATTTACTTTATTACATTATTTCAGTTGTTTATTTTTACTTTTATAATTTCTATTTTTTCTGATTAATCAAGGTTATTATGATTACACTTCGTTAATCTAATTTCTAGTCAAATACCAAATTTTGGAAACTGAATTTTTTGTGTTTAAATAATTTTGAAGTTCGTTACTTAGGACTTTACTTGGACCGTCAGCTCAGCTGGAATCCGCATTCTAGACTACTTCAACGTTACAAACTGCTGATACGATTACTTGATAAACGATCTAACTTAACACTTATACCAACAAACTGCTAATCTCCAAAGTCATAATTAAACCTATTTGGGCTTACGGCGCAGAACTGCGGGGGTTCAACCAAACAATCTAATTATAATCGTATCCAAACCTTCCAATCCAAGGTCCTCCGCAAAATCGTTTCAGCTCCTTTCTTTGTCACCAACCATACAATCCATACAGATTTAAATATACCGTACGTCCTCCGTCAAGAAATCCTATTCCATTGCAACAAATTTCATAACAGTTTTTATACTCTCATGTCAATCTTCTTGTCCGTGAACTTGCATCCCTCACTAACCCCATTACCTTCTGCCACGCCCTAAAGACGTCAGACTAGCTCTCTACGCGGACCACATTGCTATTTATTTATCCTCCTGAAGACTGGATACAATTGTTAACCGTTTGGATAGGACTATGCTCTGCGTCGAGAGGTTCTGCAATAGGTGGAAAATTAAGATAAACTCATCCAAAACTGAGGCTATTTTGTTCACCAGGCGCCAGGCCGGCGTTGTATCGACATATCAGTTTCGGGGGTCAGCCACTGTCAAGTATCTAGGCGTGTTCTTGACCGGTGGCTCACCTTTGCTAACCACATAAGGGACAGAATCAATAGGGGAAAGTGCGGCTATACGAGTATTATTTCCCCTGTTTTGTAGGGAGTCTAGCCTCTACCAAGAGAATAAGCTTTTCCTTACCACAAGACAATGGTTAGACCAATGTTATTATATGCCTATTTCCCTCCTGGAGCTTGGCATGTCGATCCAGTGTCGCCTCGCTGCAGGTGATGCAAAATAAGTTCCTCCTCACCCAGGTATACCCGAATCATAGACCTACACGTTTCTACGAACATCGACGATGTTCAACAATATGTCAGAGTCGCTACAGAGAAATTTTTTGACAGGTGCAACTTAAGCATCAATCAACTTTGCAGAGTGATAGGGGACTATGACTTGGGGATTGTGCTCAGGCAAAGGAGAGTGAGGAGCGCTATACTATAAAGAACTGGCCGCCTATAGCTTGGGTTTTTTAAAATTTTTCCCAAATCATTTATATATTAGACTTTAGACAATCGTATATATTTACGTTTGGGAGGTTAGAGCTGCTAAAGCTGACCACTCCTGGAGTCTTGTAAATTTTTTTTTTTTGTATACTTATTGTAAATAATGCATGATTGATTGATTGATTAATCCCATAAATTCTGCACAAGACTAAAACATCAGTGGCATTGTGATCCAGTTATTGAGTAAATTGAAGTTTTACTACTGAGCGACTCCAATTTACTCAATAACTGGATCTATAACTTGGAGTTTCTATTAACTGTCCACAATTAAACAAATTTACTATTGTTATGTTTAAAACAGGTTAAATATCAATTTAAAAAAAAAAAATTGAGTACTCGATTAAGAACTCGATGTAAATGTGGGTGATTTCCTATCACAGTGAAATCGTCTATAATTCTGGAATCATTTTTGGATAAAATATACGGACCAATGATTAATATAGAACAAATACAATCTTTTCTACGCGAAGCAGTATCATTATTTGTAGAAAATTCATTATTTTGAATGTATGACTTTGTATTTAAAGTGAACACCCATTTTTTTTATTGTACTATCAGGCCGCAATGAGGGCTTTGAGCAAGCCATGGTGGAGCTCGAAACTAGTGGGAGAATATAGGAGAAGGCTTAACGTTTTGGCTCGGAGGGGTAAGGTGCGTCTCTATTGGATACCCGGATATGCGGGAATAGAGGGCAATGAGAGGGCGGATCAGTTGGCTAGGGAGGGATCATCATTACCATTTTGTGGTCCTGAACCAGCCCTTGCCGTCACTAAGAAGTTTCGCGACAAACTGATTAGACTTTGGGAGGTGCAAGTCTTGGGGAAATGCTGGGGGTGGGGACACGCAGGGTGCCTCCAAGCTAAAAGATTTATAACAGGAATTAAGCTGAGAGTTTCGGAGTATCTCCTGTCCCTTAGTAGGACAGGTCTGAGGACCTTGGTGGGTGTCTAGTCACTTGTTTAACATAGGGAGGACGCCTAGTCCCATTTGTCAGAATTGCGACGACGGAGTCAGGGAAACGGTGTATCACTATTTATGTGAGTGTCCCCGTTTCGCTGGTACTAGGTTTCGCGTATTTGGGAGGGCACCACTCTCGCAGGATTGCCTGGTCCTTTTGGAGTTCAAGGATATCTTGGGATATTGTAGATTGACCGGTAAGCTACCGGGGGAATTATTTAGGGGGTGGGCATCGGGAGGATAAAACCCATATAGGCTTAGGTCCCACGCCATCAGGCACCCGGTATAATAATAATAATAATATTGTACTTCACGATCTGCCATTATTTGTATCTGTATTTATTTGCAATAAATTTTCCATTATTATTTATCTCCTCCACCTGATAAGCCGCGTATTTTTCATTTAAATAAATTGTTTTAAAATGGATTAAAGACTGACATCTTAATAATTAAAAAATGTATTTATTTTATTTATGTATGTTTATGTATTTATTATTTTAAATAAAATCTTTCGGCTGCGGGATATCATTTATTGAATTTTTACTTATTGATATCATTAATCTTTATAAAATAAAGAGGATTTTTTTTTTTTATAAATCAGATAAAAATTGGATGTAAAGAAAATTCGATATACTCGTATATTATACAATTAATTGTTGATGTCGAATTAATTTTTTTTTTTTTTTTTTTTTTTAAATGGACCACAGAGGACAAAAATATGATGGAATAATCTTCTGTTGATTGTGAGATAAAGATCTAATGTAAAACGTTTAAACTTAATAATCGTTTGATAAGCCTTTATGGAAATATATTTGATTGAATGCCTCCTCCCGTATTTTGTATTTTATTATGAATATATATATGTGTGTTCGTTATTTACGTGTAGGTAAGAGGTGTTTTGAAACGATAGCTATCTAGCTATGGTTGCAAACAACCTCTTTGGCCAAACTAAATTCCTGGATAGCCATCGCCAAAATTGAATATATACATACTAACAGAAATAAAAAAAAAGTCTACTGCCATTCAAACAATGATTAAAAAAAAAAAAAAATGAAAGTATTACTGAGCTGTCATGTGACAAAACCTTCCGGCGCAATAAATAATTGAAAGCTTGTTTGCAATATTTTATCGCTTGCAAGAGTCCAGAAATGTGAGATGGTAATTTTCCTGTCTCTTTCGCGCGCTCTACAGTGTATGTTTATTGTGTCTGTGGATCTGTATTATTGTGTGTGTGTGTGTGTGTGTATGGGTGGATGTTGGCGAATGGATTCTGTAGTACGTGGATGGATACTTCACGACCCGATTAATCTAGAGACACACTCCGATCAATCACTTCCGGTAATTTACAAATGTCAGCCTGTATTTGCCCACCAGTAGGATGTGTGCACTAGCTATATGGACCGCCACCTACGTCATACTGAAAACAGAAAGAGTGAGAGATAACAACCAAGCTGGTGTGCATTGTTTGCACTGATTTCACAGAGATATACGTACACCAGCAATTCACATACACCTAACAGACCATATTGTTAAAATATTATATGTTTGTTAAACTTAATATTGTTTTTTTTTATATATTTTTGCCTGCAATATTATTGTGTAATAATATCGCAACACTTCATTGTTATCCTTGTTTATCTTCCTTATCTTCTTTATTTAAATAAAGTAAATCACAAATCACAATCACAAATAAAAAAACAAAACAAAATGAGATGTAAAATATTCCCTTGATTTACTGTGAATACAAGATTGGCTTATCAGGTGGAGAGTAAACATTAATTCCAACAAACCAATTTATATAGCATTCACCCTCCGACGCGCTGCATTCCCGCCAAGCGTCATTCTAGGGACCATAATTCCAACCGTTGAAAAAGTCCGATATTTAGGACTTTATGTCGACAAACGATCCGCCTACCAGATTAAAAGGACTGAAACTCAGAAGACGATACAAATTTCTTTCTTGAAAGACGCTCAAAACTTTCTCTCGAAAACAAGATATATTTACAACACAATCATAAAACCCCTTTGTACATATAAAGCGAAGTTTTGGGTTGTAACCATGCATTCGTTCCTATCATGTTCAATATTCTTCTACCAAAAATTTTCAGAAGAATTACCAACGCCCCTTCTATGTTTCCAATCTAAACTTTCAAACTGGCTTCAAAATCCCTTTTGTCCAGCTGCTAATAAAATCCTATGATAAGAAATTCCATGGCTCCATAACCACCATCCCATCAACCCTCTTATCCAAAAGTTTCCTCTCTCTCCAAACAACCCCCCTCCATTCCCCCTCCGCCAGAGACTTAAAGCTGTTGCCCCGCTATTACCTTTCTCCTACATAATATCTCCACCCCAATTAATAAAACGCTATAGGGAATACCTCCATTGAAAGGCAAATCAATCAAATTTTTCATGCCTTATAATCATTCTTCTATTCTACGATTATACGTGAATACGTATTCTTGTATAGTTATGAATGTAGAAGTAAAATAAAAATAAAAATGCTCAGTTATTGAATATGTAGTTGGGCCCGCTATGGTAGGTAACATCTATGATTTTATCCGTCGAAATATGCTTCAATTTTTTGGTTCCGACCGGATTCGGATTCTCATCCATCGTCAGAGTAAGGCTATGAATCAATTCATGTAGAGAGATGATTAGGATGGAAGGACAATTCAATTTGGAGTGGAAGCAGCGGGAGTTGGCAACAGCGGAGGCGTACGTGCGTTTGTTGTTAAATAAATATGTAAATTGTATTTTATTCTAATTGCTTTCATTGTCTCTTATCTAGTAATTGTTTTACATCATTGGTTTTCATTTAATAAGTGAATGTGTTACTGAAATCATTTTTAATTCTAAAAAAAAACTATGGAACTTAGTAAAGAGCACTTTAAAGAGGAGCTATAATGTTCTAAGCCCTTCCAGGCGCTTATAACAGGCCTTTGGTGATGAAGCTGCATCTCGCAGATTATGTTTAAGTAGTATTGTGAATTTAAAAGAAAGAGATCACGTCAGAGTAACGCTATTAATCAATTAGTGTAGAGAGATAATGTTTGTATCATGCACCACACTCGTTGATTCGAGCTTTTTGTCCCTGCGCCGCCGCTTAGCCAACTCCCCTGCTTAAAATTCCATTCCAGATTGTCTTCCCATCCTAATCATCTATCTACATGAATTGATTGATAGGCTTACTCTGACTGACCATGGATGAGAATCTGAAATCGATCAGAACCAAAAAATTGAAGTATATTTCGACGGATAAAATCATAGATGTTACCTAGCATAGCAGACCCAACTACATATTCAATAACAAAGAAAAACTCTCAATAATTTGAATAATATTAGTTATTTGTAACATTTTTCGGAGAAAATGCATTCAAGGGAGTGCATTTAGGGGAAGTGTGGCGTTATGTTTACCTCTAAAGTGTTATTTTAATTTATTATATAATTCTATAATTTCAATAAAATTAATCAGAATTAAATATGTTGACAAAATTGCGTGTTTGAAGAACATCGGTTATCCGGAAATTCGTTTGCTTTACTAAACTGTTTTTTCTACTTTTTTTGCGATTTCCTCCATAAAAACTTCCGGCTGATTTCATAATTAAATTTGATACACTAACTATGAATACAGAGAATTTAAAGAAGTTTTGGCAGAAGGATGAGATTATGCTTTTCTCCCCCCCCAAAAAAGTCATTTTATTATTAGCGACTTGATGATTGATAAATGAATGACGACTTGATAAAACACCGATCATATTTAAACACCATTATTAAAATTTAGTCATAAAGTATTTTTCAAAACGTGCTATTTATTATATACTATTTTCTAATATCTAATCATAATTTATAATAATTCCATTTTGTCATTAAACACACGCATACACATAGTAACATAACCTTATAACCAACCTCCCGCACATATATACAATCAACAAACCAACAAGTGTGAGTGAAAAGAGAAACATTATGTTGAAGTGAACTCTTTACACGAACTTGATGAATTTACTCTGGACGATAGATGAAAATCGGAGACCGGTCAGGAATAAAAAAGGAATATGTTCTCCCACCATGATTGTATTCAATCATTTTTTTTATTAAGTTCAGATTCTCCCATTGATTTTTGATTGATATAAAATTGAAGTTAAGTAAATATTTAGTAAAAATTATAAATTTGAAAAAAAAATGTCAATAATAACTAATTAGACTGCAGTTAGAGAAAGTTGTGAGAATGTTCCACCCAGATTTTTTCTTATTTTTTTTGTTTTGTTTTTGTTTGACGCGATTTCCTTGATAACGAACTCACGGATTATTTTAAACTTGGAGTATTAATACTCCAGCTGGTAATAATTCTCAGCGAACAGTAATATGGCATCTATTTTTTTATGAAAAAGCGCGCTACCCACCGGTAAAACTACAGTTTATTAAAGAGTAATTAAAGCAGTAAAAATTTATTAAAAATGCCTCTCCATTTAAAAAAAAATAAAAAAAAAAAATGACACAAATCCAGAAGACAGAGAGAAATGCTGCGAGTCTCTTTATTAATTTTATGAAATATTAATAAACAATTACCAATTAAATTAATTTATGTAGATTATTACATAAATATATTAAATAAATAATATATTTTTCATTACACTTGTTATATAAACAAGTCGTTCTTAATAATTATTTCTGGTGACCTTTACGTTAACGTCCTTGGTTGATGTAATAATAATAACATGAAAATATAAGTATGAAGCTATAATATACTTAGATAAAACATGAAAAACAATTATTTCTATCTGAAATTTTGTTTGTAATATTATGCAATATATTTGAATGAAAAAAAACACTGGCCTTCCTTAACCATTATCCGTTAGCCATTAATGTGATGGATGCCAGAAATATAAAAATATATTTAATTTGAAATAATCAAAATTATGAAGAAAAATGTAACATTCGCTGGCAAAAATGGGACTATTCAGGTAGAAGACCATCATTGTTTTTTAGAGTTCATGAATATTGTTAGCATTGTCTACCCCTACTTCTCACAGGGGAAGATTTGAACGAACAATTAGAAGACATTCCTTCAAGAACAGTCTGTTATAGACATTCAAGCAGAACACTTCAGGAATCAGTGCCAGATATAAGTTAAAACTTAAGAGTTTATTCCAACTAATTTCAGTATACTTATAAGCATATTATTGTGATATTGTAAAGATTAAATTCTTTTAAAGAATAATATATTTATTTCAAAACAGTGGTGCTCTCTTGATTATTACTAATATTTCTCTCTTAAACATATATACTTACAAGCCCTTTACTAAACCGCTTACGCCACTACAAGCTACCACGACACTACAACAATAGCACATCAAATACATTTCACCATGAATTCAGGATCTTGATGTTCCCTGTTATTTCCAAATTATTAGTAACTAACAAATAAACATCAATCTTCTTCTTTAGAAGTGACCTTAAGCTCTTATTGGCGATGCTCATCCTGTTCGCACCCAAAAATTTGTTAATCATATGCCTGTCCGACTCTTGCTGTTCAATATGAACTAATCAGGTAGTCTTCGTCTTCTTTACTTTCTCTTATTCCTCATAAGAGGAAGTATTGAGTTATTCACTGGAAATGCAAGTTTTGAAGATTCCTTAGTTACAAAAAAAGTTTTTTTTAGAAAATGGTCTCTATGTGCGTGCGTGTGTTTCATATAATCACACATACAAACTCTAGATCTTATAAAAGCTTTTTAACTGAAAGTTATGAATTCCTTTGAGACATATTTGTGGCTGAGCAATATCAATTTGTATTTTGTTCCATTAGTATACGCGGCCAAATATAAAATGGCAGACTTACACACTGAATGATTTTTATTGTATAATTTGATAATTTATAAAATACCTACGAAAGGAAAATTAATAAAAAAAAATTCTAAACTAAATTTTTTAGAGAAATAATTAGCTATAAATATTTAACCAATCACAATGTAAAAGTGAAGGTGTCAAATATGTGAAGGGTATGTTGGGCCAATCAGAAATTTAGAAATATTATGTTGACCACGCCCATACATTTGACACCTTCACTTCTACACTATGATTGGTTAATTATTTACATCTAATTATTTCATTAAAAAAATCTAGTTTCAAATTTATCTACAAATTTTCCCTTAATAAATATTTTATAAATTCAAATTGTGCAATAAAAAATTTTTATAAAAAAAAAATGCAAAAAAATAAAGTTATTTTAAACAGATTATTTACTGTTTTATAAAATTAATATGAGCTATAAAGAAAAAAGCACAGATTTTTCATTCGATTGTTGAAAAAGAAGGCAAAATAGAATTAGGCCAATGTAAGTCCTCCATTTTGTATTTTGCCGTTATACACAGAAGCAAAATAAAATTGATGTCAAACACCCACAAGAAATTCCCTAAGAAATTCATAACATTCAGTTAAAAAGCTTTTGAGGGCGAAGTTATTCACGTCCGAGAAAAACATAAGCCCACCCGTTCCCCAAAAACTATTTTCAGTAAAGCGTACTTCCGGTCATCCGATTTTTTTCAAACTCGGAATTTTGACAACATATTTAATTTTAATTAATATTATTTAAATGTTAGAACTGTATAATAACTGGAACAGCCATTTATGTATGTAACAGCCTATTGCACCTCTCATGTGTAATAAGAGAAAACCATAACCTCACCCCTCCACCAAAAGTGCCTTGAATTAATTTTCCCGGAGAAATCTTACAAATAAAAGTTGTAGCTCTTTTTATGTGTAGTAGACATACCAATTTTAAAGAAAATCTTTAGAGCCGTTTTCGAGAAAATCACAGAAATCTGAAAAAAAAACTATTTAGTAAAGTCACACATCCGGTTGATGGATTTTGCCCGAAATCTTCGAGACTGCTGCGGTGGTAGTAGCTAAACGGAATACCAAGTTTGAGCTCCTGCAACTTTTCGTTTTTGAGATATTCTTTTCACACACACATACAGACCATTTTCTAAAAACCACTTGCTTTGACTCTGGGGACCTCAAAACGTGCATTTTCCGATGAAAACTCAATTTCAAAAATCTGGCATGATCGCAATACTTCCTTTTAGTGTTATCGCAATATTCCTCGAACTATTTGTTGATCGTAAAAAGAGATATAAGTTTTAAGGTGAGGCTGTTTATACTAAAATTAAAAGTAATTACCCATTAAAAGAAGAAGTGTACACTTATTTGACTTTTGCGGGCACGAATTGAGAAACAAGATCGCAAAACAAGGTGGCCGTGTTTGTTTTCTTCGGAGATGACCACTAATTCAATACAATTAAATATATTGTTCACTGCAATTACTATTATCACATATAGTTTATACAACATTATTCATATTAGATTAATTATATGAATAGTTATTATTCTGATCAAAATTTATAAAACAGTAAAATACAAGAGTTATTACTATTATGACATCTATTAAGTGGTTATTAAGCTTCAAATTTTGGCGTGAAGGAAAAGGAGATGGCCGACACCCTGGCAAAGAAAGGACTGTATTCCCCCTTATGATGCCGGAATCTTTTCGTGAGATAACCAACCAGTTTCTCTGGGAAGAGCTCAGAAATGAGAAAAAAAAAAATCTGGTGTGAAACACTCACACAACTTTTTCTTACTCCAGTTCTCAAAATTATAATTGACAAATTTAATGAAATTCCTCGAAAACTGAAAAAATTGTCCAGTAAAAGCGCACTTCCGGTTTACTAATTTTCTTGAAACTCGGAATTTTGGACATCTATTTATTTCTAATTAATTTTGTTTGGATGATAGAATTGTATAATAATCAACTATGATAGCACTTTAGAGAAAAACATAACCCCACCCCTCCCCTTAAATGAATTTACCCAGAAAAATGTTTTAAATAAAAGTTGTAAATCTTTGTATGTGTAGTTGATATACAGTTTGAAGAAAATCGTCGGAGCCATTTTTGAGAAAATCGCAGACAAGTAAAAAAAAAAACAACTAGTAAAGTGGTACTTCCGGTTGAGGAATTTTGACAGATGATCCACTGTCAGAACCCACGGTGAAACCTAAACGAAATATCTAGTTTCATCTTTCTACGGTTTTTCTTTTTGAGCTATGCTGTTCACACACCACACACACACACACACAGACCATTTGCTAAAAACCACTTTTTTTGAGGATCAGGGGACCTCAAAACGGATAGTTCCGGCGAAAACTCGATATCGAAAAATTTGACATGATTACAATTCTTCCTCTTACTAGGAGTAAGAGAAAGTAATAAGATAGCGCATATCTTGTAAGGAGTGAAACAGTTGAAGACTTGTCTGGGCGGCTATGATCAGAAAAGATCTGAAACATGTATTAGTCTGAATAAAAAATAGGCTTCGCTTGCTGAGGGGTTTCCAGACTGGGCTTTGTAGACTTAGGGGTCACCTGAAGAAGCTGAGCCTAGAACTACGAGGGGAGATGGAGGAGAATCCAGTACACCTCCTATCGGCCTGACAACGCCGATTCAGAGAAGGTTTAGGAGAATGGGAACTGACCAGGAAATGGAGGACGGTATAACCCTCTTTAGAACCTTCTCAGATTCTGTGATTTCTTAAAGATCTTAATTTCGAATGTGTGCATGTAGTATGGTTTCATCCTGTCACCAGAGAGTCGCAAATAGACTTCTTTTAGTCGCACTGTCCGTGGAACCTAAAAAAAAACTTCTTCTGCCATCACGCAAATTATCGGACTTGCTATTTAGACTTCACTTCCTTTAAAACTGGACAGTTTTTTTATGTGTCTAAAATCGTGGCCCATTCATGAGGGTAGGTGTGGCGATCAATTTTATGGAACTCTTATGCTATTGCTTTTACGTAGAAATTTTATAGCATAAAGAAGTAAATTTAAAATCCAATTTTTTACTAACTTTTGTCTATAAACAATTTTTATGGGTTAAAGTTTTCATTTCCATATTTTTTTTTTTGTTAATTTGGGAAATTGTAATATGGCAACTTCCTTGGTTACCATATGCTCATGGTCCCTTAATCTAACTTTCCTTATTACTAATGGAACTATTCATTTTTTATAAATTAACATTTCTGAGTGGAACCCGCACACAAGACTTAAAAGACAAGCACTGACTAAAAGGGCCAAACTTCTTTACAGACTTATTGGAAGACGGTCCAAATTACCTACAGAACTCAAAAGACTGATATATATTTCTATAACCAAACCAATTTGGACTTACGGACTTGAATTGTGGGGTTCAGCAAAAACCTACAAACTTACGTACCATTCAGACATTCCAATCTAAGCTACTTCGACAGATGGTTGATGCTCCTTTCTATGTCTCAAACCTTACGCTCCACAATGATCTCAACATCCTTTTCGTACCACAACTTGCCAAGACAAAATATCATAAACTGCATACTACTCTCTCCTTTTGCTCTAATCCCTTTGTACAATCTCTAGCCTCCACTACCATCCCTGACAATCCACCTCGCCGTTCGAATCGCCAGTGGCCCCGAGATTTCGTTCGGGACTGATCTGTTCTACTGGTATCCCGTAGAGAGTGCTACCGTTGGATAGTTTCTCTCCTCCTACCCTCTCACAGCCTACAGTTTCATTATTCCACATCCTATTTACTCATTGTATATATGTAATACAGATTGTAAATTTCTAAATAAACAAAAAAAAAAATTCTGATAAAATCTTTGTTATGAATAGAACAAAACCTGAATGGATCGCCGTTTCGAATGATTCTCCAATTTGTATTTTCTAACATTTCAAATCTTTCCATTGGCCACAGAAGAACACTTAATTATATATTGCTCGCTTAAATCCTGGCCAGGTTATATTAAAAATTCTACCTTAAAGCTTGTAATAAACTGGGTTATTAAATTATGCCGAATAATACGATACCCTAAGTTATGCTTCTCAATAAATTATTACCAACGAATCTATTAGTATCTAATATGGTGAAATACAATTGGCTATCCCGAATAAAACTATTATTAAAATTTAAGACATTTCCACAGCTGATTTAGTTTCAGAAATGTTAAGGAGAATTACCTTATCTTATTATAAAAAATATGTTAATTCACTTAGACCAGGTAACAGTTGAAAACTTCTCACATAGTTACTACTTTGTAAGTACATTTCTTATAGTAAATGTTTCTCTACTTATTATTTATTAAAAAAAATTTCCCATTTTATATAAAAAATTCCAATACATATTAAATAATTAGCCAGATGAGGGCAGCGTCGAATTCTGTTATTTATTTAAGAATTCTAGAAATAACATTTATATTAATGAAAATTGTTAACTTTATAGATAGATGTTCTACTTCTAGACATATATTTTGCGCTTGACCATACTACGTTGTTTATTGAAATAGATACTTACATTCTTTATAAAAGCTTATTGAGGAAATAGAGGTTTAAATACTTTAGAAAAATTTATTATTTATTTTGAATTCTTAAATTATTTCCCAAGTTGGATGTAAAATGTAATTGGTGTGATGTTTGTTGTAGTTTGTAGTGGTAGCTTGTGGCGTGAGCGGTTTTGTAAGGGGGCTTGTAAGTATATATGTTTAAGAGTGAAGTATCAGAAATAAGAAAGTAGTCAGCACTGCTAACAAGAACTATATTCTAATAAAATAATAACTACAAGTTATTTGCAAAGATACTATAAACTTATTAATATATTGTGGAACTGCACTGATTCTAAGATATTGTTGATTCCTGAAGTAATATTCTGGCTTGAATGTCTGTTTTAAACTATGTTGAAGGATGTCTTCTAATTGTTCGTTCAAATCTTCCCCTTTAAGAAGAAGGGGTAGACAATGCTAACAAGGTTCATGAACTCTCCCAGTAACTGTGCTCTTCTACCTGGGTTACCCTTTTGCCAACAAGCTCGCATTTTTCTCATAATTTTCTTCAATTAAAATAGATATAATTTCTTGCATCCATCACAGATGGGTTAAAAACCTACTATTTATATTAAGTAACGTTTTAAAAATTAATAATTCGTTTAAAATTTTGTTCTAGGGATCTGGGCTCTCTAAACCCGGATGAAATTAAAAGGAAGAAATGAGGCCTCTCAGTCACAAGCCCTTTGAAAGCTGGAAATGGAATGCCAATTGAATCCATGGATGGATCTTTATAGTTTTCAACGAATCTGTATAATTTCGGCATTGTTATGTTTTAATCAACTATCTAGGGAATTTCAGCTTTTGGATTCAATCGATGAAACTAGCCTTTCATATGCAATGTTTTCCACCCCCTTTGAAAAGTGAAAAAGAATTAAAATAATTTCTTTATTTTGTTGATTTCCTGAAATAAAAAGATTTCTAAACTAAGTTATAAACAAATTTTTTAAACCTTTCTATCCATAGAAAAAACTTAAGAAGTATATTTAATTTACTGTGATGTAACAAATGTCTTTGCGCTTTTCACCTTACAATTCAAAATTAATTTGTTTATTCACCAACTAAGCTTACTCCTCAAAATACAGGCCACCATTTTCTACAATTTGAACCCATCTGTGAGCCAACAATTTGATGTCCTTCCAATACATGGAGGCAGAAAAACCCCAAACATCACGTGTTCAAGCACCTCCGCATTTGTAAATTTTTTTTTACCATGAAATAACTAGGCCATGGGGGGGGAAGAGATAATAATCAGATGGTAGCAAATCTGGGCTGTACTGCGTGAGAGAGGAGCTCAAAAATTTAAATCTTCGATTACTGAGAACGTGAGGTGTGCGGCCTTGCGTTGTCTTGTTGAAGGAGTACACTTTTTTTAATTCAACTCAAGACTTGTCAAGATTTTTATCAGCCAAAAGGAGTGCACGCGTTCTAGCTCAGTAGAGTAGAGTTCGGATGTAATCGCACGACCGTCTTGAGAAACTAGTTCAAAATGAATGACGCACTCGTAGATCCACCACACGCACTGCATCACTTTTTTCTCAAACCATTCTCTTCGAGGGACGGTATAGCTGGTTGGCCTGATCTAATCCATTGTTTTTGTTTGTTCGTTCTCGAAATAATCCCACTTTTCATCTCCAATAATAATTCGTATGATGAAACGAAAATCACTCGGGTTTTGAAGAAGATTTTTTTTCCCAGACTACCACTCGGCGTGCAGCTTATTGTGGCGTAAATTGATGTGGATATTTTGGCATCTTCTGGAAACTTATGGCGGCTGCACATAGGCGATTGTTTATGACTGAGATCAGGGACACGCCTAATTCACCTGAAAGTTATATATCTGAAAGTGCTCTGGTTATTCTCGCCAATAATGCTAAGGAGAGAGAGAGACATCCTGGATGAAGCTTATTTTTTAGGCTATTATATCACCCTCTCTACATTTTTTGAACCAGAGATCTGTACAGTCTTGATCTGTACTACACTAATTTCGGCTGCGTCATTTGTGGCATTTTTTTAAAAGTAGTAATGTAAAATCGCCAGAATTTTAAGATTGAACTCGGTCATTTTTTTTGAATCATCAAAATCTTTCCACAATTTGATTCAAGCATAAACTAAAAATAAAAGCTAATAAGATTCTTTTGGTCAACTAGTGTTTCGTAAAGTAATTTTTACTAAAGAACTGCTGAGGATTAAGAGAGAAAAGCATAGACCTTTGTTACACCCTTCCTTACTTGGTAAAACCGTGCACTTTAATTCAGGAAACAGGAATTTTACTCAGGAGATTTTTTTTTGTTGGCCGTTAGTTATAATATGAAAACAAGAATTAATTGGCTTCACGACCAATTCAGGGTAAAAATCAATAAACCAAAAAAATATAACTTTTTTTTTTTTTTAAATGTTTTTTAATAATAATTAAACACGTTCGACGTTTCGACAAACTTTGTTTGTCTTCTTCAGGAACAATACAAAACAAAAATAAATAAAGAGTTATAAACATAAAAAATTATAAAATAAACCACAAACAAAAAACAAAATACATTGGTGAGATTACAGTAGAAATGTTAAGTCTGTAATGAAATGATTATTAAGTCTGAAATATTAAGTCTGTAATAATGATTCATTACAGACTTAACATTTCTACTGTAATCTCACCAATGTATTTTGTTTTTTGTTTGTGGTTTATTTTATAATTTTTTATGTTTATAACTCTTTATTTATTTTTGTTTTGTATTGTTCCTGAAGAAGACAAACAAAGTTTGTCGAAACGTCGAACTGTTAATTATTTTTAAAAGGAATTTTACTCCTTCATATGTATATCTGATAGCTTATTGTCTAATTATTTATTGTGAGTAGCGTAAACCATCAACTTTTCTTTCAGGAAAACCCTTTTCCAATCAATCACTAAACATAAAATCATAAAGTTTGACATGAAAAAATTTGATAAGACTTTATCTAACTGCGATTTTATAGTTCTAAAAAACGTATTTCCTATTATCTCTGAAGTTTAAATAAACATTTAATTGCTTTCAATATTATACAACTAGAGGGAACCTGTACTATAATGAAAGGTTAGATGGTAACGTGACGTTGTTCCAGCTCTCTCTCGAATATATATTTCCTAAGAAAACAAGTTCAAATAAAAGTGTTAGTTGGGTTTATAACTTTATATCTGTAAGTTATAAGTTAATATCCAACACTTTGCTTCATTGCAGATTGGTGTATGAGCTCTGGAGGGTTGTAAAATATAGCAACAATAGTTTGTTTTCACTTGTTTTGGCTGATCTCATTTGCCTTATCTTTATTTTGTGGGGCGAGTTAACAGATGCTGCATCTTTTCTTGGAAATAGATGCTATTGAATTGTTTCCTAAAGCTTATGGCATGTTTGTTGTCAATAAAGAAACAACCATATTTTACTATAATTAGTAAGTTTTCTTCAAACTTGGCATGCATACGAAACTATAGTTGCCCTAACTACAGTTACTCTTAAATATACTTAGGGGACATTTTACTTGTTGGTTCTTAAGAGATTCAGTTGTAATAATTGCACAAACGCTAAGTCTTATGAATGTTTACATCATTTTTTTTTTTATATATAAATATAAAGGGGGGGGATTAATTCTGAAATGATGGGAATTTTAAACTCTGGATGGATAGAGGAGGTTAGAAAAATAGAGAGCAGCGAACGACTTTAGAAGGGCTGTTTAGTGAACCTTCACAATACAAGTCATATGTAATAGCAAGAGAGAATTACATCAGCAAGAGAGAGCAGACAGACGAGAGAATTAAGAGAGAGAAGGACCCTTTCTGGTACTCTCTGACTTAAGCAGGCTAGAGTGGGAGAACCTGTATATAAGCCAGTGAGAATCTACCTAAAGAGAGATATATATCTGTCTATCAGATTCAACTATACACCGCATCGTGTCATATCTCTACTCTCACCTTTTATCTATAAAATTTCAAGTCCAGTGCAGTTTGTGTAAACTTATAGCTATATTATAACAGTGTCTTCACATCATATCTAATTAATCAACCTATTTTCTCTCCTCATCAACTCCATTATACATAGGACCATATCTATTCAAGTTAGACGTTGTAAGTCAGTAGTTTGATGTTGAGGTGGGAAAATGATAAGCCTATAGATCTATAGTAAGTATGCGGAGTTTAAAGAATCACGAATCTTCATTCAGACCCAAATGTGTTACTTAACCTGAATTTCTGCTTGAACTTCTTCCGGTTCTTATTTTGCATAGTTTTAATAGAGTGCTTAAAAAATAAAAAAATCACTGCTAGTTCGTATCTAAATCTGTTTGGGTATCACAATGGAGATCCGACAGGAAGTTACCTGTCAAAAATTCCTTAACCGGAAATACCACTTTATCAAATAGATTTTTCATTTTTTGCGATTTTCTGAATAATAGCTCCAACGATTTTTTTTTTTAATCTTTTTAAGATATATTCACGACATATATCAAGCAATTTATCCAGGATATTATTGAAGGGCTGTTTTGGGGAGTGTTGGGATTAATGTTTTCCTCTACCATTAAAGGCGTTTTCAATTATAGGATACTATAATCTATATAATATTAATTAAAATTAAACATTTTGCCAAAATTCTGAGTATAAAGAAAATTGTTAATACGGTGTAATTTAATAAACTATCGATTTAATGAAGTACTAGTAGATTTTGATGGAAGAATGGTAATTGCGGAGAGTTTATCACGCAATATCAGCCATGATTGTCCTAACAAATTCACTTTTACCAAAAATATGTAGGTGCTTATGGAGGAACAAACTAAACTAGATGAGTTTAAATTTAGGAGCAATGTAGAATGTAATCATAACTAACTGTAGTAGCAGTTAGTATGTTTGAACATTGTGTCAGTTAATTGACACCAAATACGCAGTATTACACATGTACCTCTAACCAACTGTAAACATTACCCAATGTTTCTCATCTGGCAGTCTCTTGCATGTACATATATATATATATATACACCTGGTTTGTATACCTGGCTTGTCATCCATGTAGTACTTGTCATTCATTTGTTCATTAATGTTCGCTTAATCAGGATTATATCATATCGTAGTAAAATATATTACATCGTAGTAATTTAGAAGTTGTAAATAAATTAAACTAACGAAGTATAATGTAGTAATTAAATTAATGGAAGACTTAATTCCACAGTACGTTCTCAGGGAACAGGGAAAGAAGGTACGCTCGATCTTGATCATTAAACATAACAAGCAACTCATTTTATTTTCTCTTACACCACCCTAATAACAAGTCAAATAATCGGGAATACATGTTTTGAGGTCCCCTAGGTATGACAAAATTGTTTTTAGCGAACGGAATCTGTGTGTGTCTGTGAGTGCGTGAACTGAGTGTGTGTTAACAGAATATTTCAAAAAAGAAAAATCGCACGAAGAGCTTATACTTAATATTCCATCTAGGTACTATCACCGCTTTCGACATGAAGGCGAAATCCATAAACTGCGACTGTAAACGAATGCTTTTTTTTCGGTTTTCCTGGATTTTCTCGAAATTGGCTCCAACGATTTTCTTAAAACTTTGTATAATATCTATATATATAAATACATATATAGATATTATACAGAATATATGGATTTTATAGAATAAAAGGTGAGAGTAGGGATATGACACGATACGATGTATGGTTGAATCTGATAGATAGATGTCGTTAGGTAGATTCTCACTGGCTTATATACAGGTTCTCCCACTCTAGCCTGCTTAAGTCAGAGTGTACCAGAAAGGATCCTTCTCTCTCTTAATTCTCTCGTCTGTCTGCTCTATCTTGCTGATGTAATTCTCTATCACTTTTATATGAAACATTTTTCCGGGAACATTTATTTTTGGGGATTTGGGGGGGGGGGCAGTAATGTACGGTTCTACCATTTATATAATAATAATATACATTAGAAGAATTGCTAGAATTCCAAAATTGAATCGGATAATCGGAAGTGCAACTTTAAGAATAGGTTTTTGAAGAATCAGAAGAATCTGAGACTTCCATATTCAAATGTTGTGTTAGTTCAATATTATTGGGGCTCTCCACAAAGTAAATGGCTGGATTGGTAGGTTGGTACTTGTTCTCCCCCTCACCACCCACCACCACCAGCAGCAGCAAAAGCAGAAAAGAAGAAAATAAAGAAGAAACTACGACGTTTAAAGAATATTTATTTTACTAGGGCAAAGTGAAAAGTTCTCTGCCTAGCCCTTAGATGGCACTGCCTACAAATGAAATTACTGTTTTGTTATGTTGGCATGTTGCAAAAGTAAATACTAAATATGAATTTGATCAAGCAAATAGTTCGTTTTATATGGCTGTTTAAAGTAAGCGTGTTGTGTGTTTTCGACAAAATGAACAAAACTTGAAAACCATTCCATCATAAAATTACTCGTTTTGAATGGTTTATCACCAACAGAAATTCATCTAAAGTTGGTGAAAGTGTATAAAGGGTCTACACCTTTGTTATCAACAGTAAAAAAAAATGGGCAGTTGAGTTTAAACGCGGGCGTACATTGATTAAAGATGATCCACTTTAAGGATCACGGCCAAAAACTGTAACTACCATAGAAAATATCGAGAAGATATACAATATAGTTCTAGATAATCGACAATTAAAGGTGTATGAGATAGCTAAGGCTGTAGGCATCTCAGAAAGAAAGGGTATGGCACATTTTACAAGAACAACTCAGTATGAGAAAGCTTTATACTAGATCGGTGCCGCATCATGTTAAATGCTGATCAGTGATCACAAACGAGAAACGAATGAGGAATCGAGTTTTTCAACAATGTTTTGCCGTTTTAAGAATAATCCAATCAATTTTCTGCGAAACGTGAGTGCACCACTTCACCTGAGTCAAAAAAAAAAGTCCAAGCAGCGGGTAGAAGCCGGTGGCTCTGTACCGAAGAAAGCAAAGACAACTGCATCGGCTAGAAAGGTTATAGTTGGTGTTTTTTGGCATTCCAAAAGGGATTCATTTAATCGGCTATCTGCCAAAGGGCTAAACAATTAATAGGTAATACACTTTGAAAAAATCCTCTTTCACCAGGACAATGCACCCGCCCACAAAGACGCTTTGGCAATGGGAAAATTCAAGGATTTGGAGTATGAATTGTTGGAATATCCGCCCTATTCTCCAGATTTGGCTCCCTCTGACTTTCATCTGTTCCCAAACCTTAAGAAATTTGTGGCTTGAAAATGTTTTTTGTCAAATGAAGAGGTGATTGGTAAATGGATATTTTAAAAACATTCCACGACCAGCACTTCAGGGACGAATCCAGCTATTTGGAGAAACGTTGGACAAAGTGTATTGAACTAAAGGGAGGCAATATAGAGAAATAAATACATTTTTAAAATAATAAAAAACTCATTTTCACTACTAGGTCAAGAACTTTTCAACTTGCCCACGTACATATAATTGTACTAACGGGCGTACGAGAAAGTCGGTGTGAGTGTATCACACCAGAATTTTTGAATTATAAACTGCATGATCTCATCTCCTGGAAGAAGTCTGGTGGAAACTCTCATTTCCATGATAAATGGACGAATTGGAAAAGTTCTTAAGAATGGGAAATAATGAATGATTTATACAATATCTGCAAATTAAAAAGCAATACACATTCAAGAACTGTCCACTTTACATACGGCAATATTAAGCAATGAATTCAAGAGAAATGAGTAGACTGTAATACTAGTTACATCACAGTTCTAACTACATCCATCCATGGCATGTGAAACATGGCTGAAAAAAATGGCATTATTTTATTTCAACTTGTTAAACAGTTTGTGATAGGAAAAAGCGGAGATCTAGGGGGAGGAGGGGATCTTCCAGTTTATGTAGCTATACAACATAAAATATTTTTAAGATGAAAAGAAAATCTAAAATTATCGATATAAATTGTTGCTATATCAGATTTAAAGTTTGTCACTTATACAGGCAGTACTACTTGGTGAAAAGATTACGTCAAAGTAAGTGGCCTAAACAATTCATTAGTGTCCGCCTGATCCTCTCACTAATGGAGCTTTCCAGTAAAACTCCTGACAAAAAGGGCAGGTTCTAGCCTCGTTCTACTGCTACTGACTTGACACTAACCTAGTCAGTTAGTGTTCAATACACCGGTATTTCCAACTCACTGACTATGGCTATCCATTAGCCATTATTATAGTAGACCATCAATACTCTCTAAACTTGATTTACTAAAAACACAAACATGCCTTCTTTTATTTGAATTTAATTAATATTTCTATTTTATACTTAATTCTTATTTAATTCCGAAATACGACTAATGCTATATTTTTCAAATTATTATCCTTCCTTATTTTTTTAAAGGCTTAATTCCAACGCTTATGAATTCTGAATTTGGGCATGGAGCTGGCTGTAAATCAGGTAGGAAAATTAAAGGGAGCAAAGAAATTAGCCTTAACCATTTCAATCAAGAAAGTCCTATTAATTCATTGATTTAGAATGTTCTTTGATCTGTTCGATCCGTTAAACAAAACTCCAATAGTAGAATTCTTTCGAAAGCGTCATAAAATGGACCTTAATGAAGATCAGAGAGAAAAGGATTTCGGCTTCTAATTAAATGCAGTTAGAGTTCGAGACTACTGAAGAAAGCGCAAAATCCATGAATCATATAAATAGACTCTTGACTTAAGGTTAGAATGAAGCACTGAAGCACCCCTTATATGGTGATGGTAAAAAAAATTGGACTAGGCAGGCCTAATTTGAAACAGAAAGGGAGCATAATAAACCAGGATATTATTATTATTGTTATTATTATTCTAGGAAGGGGAGGGCAAAACCCTACGCTATCCAAAGCCCCTTAGGGCCCAACCCCTAAAGAATACCAACCACTGGGACTAAAACGAAAATCCAGGCCCAGGTTTTAACCATGTAAGTTTCACCACAGACCGAACAAATCGGACCAAAACCTTAAAAGGACACAGCTTAAGATCCTCTACCGATAACCTATTCCGGCCGAAGGTCCTAAACCTAATCTCCTCACAACCCAAACAATTTGTCATCAGATGCATGGGTGTTTCCTCCTCAGTCTCACAAAACTCTACAAAAGGGGGTCAGACACGAGTCCCATTATATAGATATGTCTCTTAAACCACAATGCCCAGTGAGGAATCCAACCCAGATTGTTCTGAGGGAGGTCGCGTGAAAGACATCGGACCCCCGTGATACTCAAAGCTCCGTCCGGGCCCCCCAATGAGCATTTAGACTGCGACAACCATGCGACTTATCCATAAGGATGAGTGCTGTGAGGTCATCCCCGTCTGAAAGCCCGACAAACATGTGCCAGAAGACACACCAAGAGCAGGCTCTGGACCAATAAGGAAGAGCACCTAGAGTTTGGGGCAAACCTATCCACCTCCTCATTCCCAAAAATTCCAATGACCTGGAACCCAGACCAGAAGCACATCCTTTAATGAAGAAAAAGATCTTCCACCACCAATCTGGAAGTGAAGACACATGAATTAAGCGCCTTCAACGCAGCCTGGCTGTCCGAGCAGATACAAACACCTTTTAGATTAGTGTTACGCCACTCTCATCCAAAATACAGCAAAGAATTGCATAACCTCAGCCTGGAAAACGGTGGCCCACTCACCAAGATGGGCGCTACCAAATGGATCTCCCGTCTCAAAATAGACGGCAGCCCCAGACCTACCATCCATCCTGGAACCGTCCGTGTAGCATCCGTGATAATAAACCAGGATATAGTTAACCCAATGCAAATTAGAAATTGATAAGAGCTGCACAAGATTCGGTTGTTTGGTGGAAGCTCATTAGAAAAGCCAAGATTCAGGATAAAGAACAAAAAAATTCTATAATGCAATTTATACGTATTCCATAGACCTTTCATCTGTATTCTATTCAGGCTATAATGTGTAAAACTCCAAATTTGAATATATTTTGTCAATTTAAACTTCTGAATTCGTGCAAGAGTTGTAAACAGATATTATTATATTATCTTCTTGTTGCAGCAAAAAGAGAATACTCTGCGATCGTTTCATTTTTTCTGGATTCTTCTTCCAATTACCGGAAGTTCAAATACCAAGTTTCATGAAAAAAAAATCACTCATTATTTCTATGCAGCGCTAGAACAACAAACGAACAGAAAAACAACTTTACTTTACCGGAAGTGTAAAAAAAATATAAAATTGACCGGTTTCAAGTTGGACCGAGAATTTATTATTTTTAGAAATTAATAAGTTGGTGGGGGGTGACAAGACCTATCTATCAACCAAAGTAGAGAAAGGAATGGAAGAGTGTGCCAATAACATTGAACCAACCATATAAATATTTGAAATTTACACCACAAATTCCGCAAACTATCAAAAAATAATTTTTTTGGTGGAAAAAGACATTGCTAATAGAAGTGATAGGTTTTATGTGTGTAGTTAGCATTCCAAGTTTCAAAGGAAATTGTTATATTCGTTTTCTGAGAAAATCGCAAAAACTATTCAAGTAAAGTCTCGTACATCCGGGTGATGGAGTTTACAAGAAACCTTTCAGAGTCAGATACGATGGTAGTACCTAGACGTAATAACAAGTTTGAGAACTTCCTGTGACTTTTCGTTTTTTGAGATATTTTGTTCGCGTGTACAGACACGTGCACAGTCAGTTCGCTGAAAACATTTTTTTTTCATATCCGAGGGACTTCAAAAGATTATTTCCGGTAAAAACTTAATTTCTAAAATTTGGCATGATCGCTATACTTCCTCTTACCAGAAGTATTATTAGGCAAACAAACAATAAACAAAATGTAGCCCGCCCAGTATATAAGGAAAGAAAATCTGTATAAGTCTAAATTTGAATTTCCTATCAAAAAAAAAATCTTCAGCCGTTATTGCAGGATGAAAAGGGACAGAAACAAAGGACAGATTAGATTATTGTAGGGAATTATTGCACTGCGACCTGAAAGATCTATTGTGCCCCCTCCCCGGAGCCTACTCAGTGCACTGCCGGCCTCTTAGCTAGTTACAGACAACACTGCTCATCACCGGACAGTGAACTGTACAGGCTCCTAGGAAAAGGAAATCCTAGGAAGGGCAGCATGCTGAAGTCCAGCACGCTACCACTGAGCTAATCCCTTCCTTCTCCCATGGTTTACGCCAATTAACTACGGACTGATTCCCTAGTTTATCCTTGTCTAGTGTTTGTCCTTGTCTATTGAAATGTTATTGATGTGATGTGTTGTTGTAGTGGTTGGTTGTGGCGTGAGCGGTTAAGTAAAGTGCTTGTGAGTATATACGAGTATGTTTAAGAGAGAAGTATTAGAAATAATCAAGAGATCACATTGTTAATAGATATATTCTCTAAATGAATTTAAGTACTTTACAATATCACAATAATATGCTTATTAATATATTGAAACTAGCTATGTTTTAACTTATGACTGGCACCGATGTTTACTGGTACAAGGGTTCTGGTTCCGGTGTCTGTTTCAGACTGTTCTTCTTTGAAAGCAGAATGCAGACTGTCGAAAGAATGCCTTCTCTTGTGAGTTCAAATCTTTTCAAATAATGCTGGTATGTCTGTAAGGGAGTGTATTATCTTATCCTAACTGTTACTTGTCCCTTTGTCTCTTTAGTATCATTGACCTAAATTACAGTACCTGGCTCTTTCCCCTTCACTAAAATACACTGTTTGAACTAGCTAAAATTAACAAAATTATTTGACTAAACTATTTTCAAAATTCTTGTTTTCGTTTATTTCTTTCTTCCAGTACACTATAAAGGGTAGAGTGTATGTAGTTTAAGGGTATTGTGTACTGTTCTGACGAAGTGCATGGAGTACTGAGCTGTGGTAACATCTGGGGACTCTACTCCCCAAGTAACTGCATGCAAAAGATACCCCCTTGCGGACAAACACAGGACAGAGAAAGAGTGAAAAAAATTTATTCTTAAAAAATGTTTGAAATTGAACAAAATGATGTAAAAATTCCAAAACAAGTTATTGTTTGATTTTTATTTATTACAAGTTATTAAGCAAATTAGCTACTTAAATGATTTATTTAAGATGCAAAACTTTTATTAACTGCTATGAGATTTTATAAGGCTTCAGAGATTTACGTTTTAAATGAAGTTTAGAGTTTTAGAATGGAGAAGTTGGCCTAAGAATTTTTAATTAAATGAAGATAGTTAAAAACTAAGTATATAAAATTAATTTTGGAATTACTCGCCTAGTTTTTTTTTTATTACTTTCCTATTTTTTGGAACCTCAAAATATCATCTTCATTCAAAAAACACAATTTTGAAAATTAGACATGATCTTATAACATACTTACTTCCTCTCACCATAAATTATTCAAACTTCTCTATACTTTATGTAACGAAATAACAAAATATTGAAAAATGGCCAAAATTTTAAAATTTTATATCAAATCTTGGTATAACAAGAAATTTTTGATCAATATCCTCGGAAGATTGATTTTTATCATTTGCTGAAAGTTTACTAGTTTTCAAGAGTTTCTCGAACAAGGTTTCAACGGTTTTCATCAAGCTTTGTATAGTTATAATACTCAAGTAAGTCTTCTTAGTTTCGTTTCAAATATTCGTCCCGAGAAAATTTATTTTAAAAGCTTCTCGCTAAATTGCGAACATTGAAGGTGTTCCATTATTCGTACACTATATGGTTCTTTAAAATTAAGAACAATTAAATGGTGTTGCAAAAATATAAAGATTGAAATTTGTGTTTTTTTAAGAGAATTTCAGATTATTTTTTTTTTTTGTTAATTAACCTACAAATAATTCATTGTATGAAATCAAATTATATTGCAGCCTTATTATTTTAATTAAAGATGTACTAGATTTCTAGTTTTGAATAAAGATATAGGAAGAATGTTAAATCGAAGATGATAGTAAGAGTAAGGTCGAGATGATAAGGTGGTACTTGTGGAAGAGTTGTTGGGAGACTTGTGAAGTGCAATCTGATCCCAGGGGGTTAGAGAATACCAACAGGCATATAGAGACGCTTGGAATTCAATTATTACAATGCAAAGAGAGTAAGAAAGCTGTTGTGCTTGAAGTCGGTGACAAAATTTATGACTTGTATTGAAGAGGAACAGATTGAATGAGAAGAATGCAATAATGCCTAGTACGTTGTGCGGTCGCACAACTATATCGCTATTTTATTTATGGCACACCTCGTTGGAATCTTCTACTTTCTACTTTGTACACGCACATAAAGATGCGCACTAACACAAGCATACAAATATCGACTAACATATTGGAATGGATTTAAATGAATTAGAAATTTAGCTATATGAAGAAACAAGATTTATACGAACATGGAACTAAAAATGTGCACGTGATCTGCTCCCCCATTATTCATTATAACGAAGAATCTGAGTAATTTTTATGAATAAAAATAATTTAAAACTCTTATAGCAGAATATACAATTCTATTATAATCCACTTTACGAGTTATAACTGTTACTCTAAAGTATTTGTTGACCGTTGATAAATTATGTCATGAAGAAACTTGGTGATGATCGGTCAAGAAAGTAACATTCAATTATGCCAACGTTACGACAGAGTGTCCTGTCTTTATCAAGGCTTTAATATAGTCGGAAGATGTGGAGAAAGAATTTTTAAACATACACATTTGTTACTAGTTTCTTGTCTTAAATCATCTACGTAGCACCCTCAGAGTAGTATCTCTAGGCTTCTGAACCTTTCTGAGTGACTGCATCATGAGGTTTATTGGAATCACCTTCATATCTTCAAAAAAATCTGCTGGTGTTACCATGCTCTAGGCCCAGCTTATAACTGGTTATAATGGATGGAGAGAATTGGTTTGGTTTGATGAGTTAACAAGACTTGGTTAACATTGTAAAATAATGATGAGTTTCATTGGATGCCTGGACTTTACAGTAAAGATGGTAGATTTAGAGTGGAAGGGGTAATGACATGTTGTGACTGGTGAACTACCTTCTGAACTAATTTGAACTATATTTCCTCTGTGTCCCATCCCTACTGCATTTTTACTGACGGTTCCAAACACAGCAGCAAGTGGGAAGTGCTGTATACGACCCAAAATACCAACTTCTACAAAAATTGGCTTCCTTACCAACGAATGCATCAGTGTTCTCGGCAGTGCTCTACAATAGATTTAGAACTTTGCAGAAGAAAAATGTTTTAAAATTGAGCGACAATAAAAGCTCGCTGATAAAATAGCAAAATCCCCCCCCTCCTAATCACATTGTCCTAGAAATATTGTAACTTGTTAATATTATAATATCAGAAAGAATGTTTACAATAAGCTTTTGTGGATTAGAGGGCACTCTGGCCAAACACACAACGAAATCGTAGACGGTTTGCCAAAGAGGCTGCCAACTCAGGGGAAATGAACTACATAAAATTCCATCCAACGGATGTCCAACAATTTATAAGGCGCCACATCTAGAGCACACCAATTCAGATAAGGGAGCCTTCTACAAGCGGTACGTGCCTACTGTCGGAAAACCTCCATGATTTAAGAAGCTAGCCATAAACAAACAAGTAGCGGCAACAATAATTAGACTGAAATCCAACCATTTAGTTTGCGGTGCTTATCTAAACCAAATTAAGCAAAGGATTTCTCCATTGTGTGTGAGATGCTGCGAAGGAGAGAACCTCAAATATATAGTAATGGAGTGCCCATCAATGTTGCACAAAAGAGATGGATTATTTAAATAGCTAATACAAATATTTGCAAGCTCCTTTGTAATATGAGGAAATTAAATTTTCTAACATATAGATATAGAGACATAGAGACTAGTATATGAATTCTTGATCTAAATTATACTGTATGTAGACATTATAGAGATACAGAGATTGCAAAATTATCGTAAAATATCGTGCACCACCAGCGCTGGCTGTATGGTAAAATCCTATGCAAAAAAAAAGTTTTATTTTTCTTTATAATACATGTAGTCATTTTTATGGAACATGCAACAATTTTATTAATAAACTCCCTCTTAATAGTGGTACTAGCAAAGCGGGGGAAAATGGCAGTAAGAGCCGTTACATTGCGACACTCGATCTATAAGTAAGAAAATGCAAGACTAGTTAATAAAAACTAAATATTATTCAAGCAGTTTCACAAAAAAACCTGTACGATGAAAATCAGTTTATAAAAAGAGTGTCATGATCGTAAGTAATATTTGCTCTTACACCACTGTTCTTGCAAACAAATATAATACGTATATTTTAACATATATCACGAAATAAACATTAAATGATAACATTAATTAAGTGACTTATAGGGTAACATTAAACTTTTTCTCCATAGATGTGACGTAATATAATTATCGTGATTGTAATAAAATTCAAAAATAGAAATGGATTAACCATGTAAATGTCAATTTAAATATGTATAATATCCAACTAAATTTTACTTTTTCATAAAAAAAAATAAATAAATAAACTGATAAATAAAATGTAGGTATATCATACAAGTTGAAGGATGTCAACAAAGTTTTGTGACAACTGAGGGAATGATATTTTGCAAACAGGCCATTTAGGATCTAATATAATTTGAACCATTCATTTCAAATATAAATTAAAGTTTTCTGACAAGTGTTTATACTCTTTCTCTCTCTCTCTCTCTCTTCCTCTCTCACTCTTACACTAAACAGAATAAAGCTTTATCATTAAAGATGAGGCAGTCCAGTTCTGACAAGACAGTAAACATGACTTTTGGATTAAATGGACAAAGGAATATAAGCGTAACTACAACCGTAATACGAGTTTAGGTTGGTAACACTGATCGTAAGGGAGGAAATAAAGATCTATTAGGAGAGAATAATGGCTTCCAAAATTCATATTAAGTTGATTATTACTTTCTCTTACTCCTAGTAAGAGGAAGTATTGTAAT
>JAAEAF010004095.1:0-93800 GCA_011037195.1 Triatoma infestans | reverse complement strand
GCTTGTTCTGGCCACCGCCCAATTACACCCTGCAACAACCAACCTTGTCACTCATCTTGTCTTCCTCGGGGAATAAGGCATATGGGGAACGACTGCGAGGAAGCCTGGGTGTTCCGGATGGAGTATAGGTGGGGTCGCGAACTGTATCACCCGGGGGCGTGTATACCAGTTGGGACAGCTCTTTCTCAGCCCCTTCCACCCTCTGCATCTCTGTCACCGCCGCCCACGTCCTCCGCGTTTTCTGGCGTCGCTTCAATTGATAGGTGGTCAAAAAGCGAATCGTACGTATCCTCCGTAACAAAGGCCTTATCACCAGGGGTCGTGGTTTCCTCGTCTACGACTTCCGGGGGAGTCCCCTCCACGACGACTGGTTTCAGACGATTTATGTGCAATATCCGGGTGCTCCCATCGCCCATGGCGATTTCGAACGTCAGATCCGTTATACCGCGCTGGACGCGGAATGGCCCCTCCCATTGCCGACGAAACTTCTGCGAATCCCCTCTGCGGCAAGCCGGATTGTAGAGATAAATCCATTGTCTCTCAGTAAGACTTCTCACACGCGCCTTCTTATTATATTTGTTTGCTTGCGCCACGAAGGCCCGCTCGGTGGCCTCGGTAGCTATTCGGTGTGCCTCCTCTAGTTTCCTGCGCAGGGTATCGGCGCAACAAGCTTCCGGATTCACCCCTTGTAGGGGCCTAGGATCGATCGCATTGGGCGTGGTAAGTCTCGCCCATAGAGAAGGTAATTTGGAGTGAACCCCGTTGCAGAGTGTGGGGTACTGTTGTAAGTCATCAATAGGTAGGGCACGCATTTGTCCCAGTCTTGCCCATCGCGGCGGACGAAATGGGATAATGAATCCACCAGAGTACAGTGAAATCTCTCCACTCTCCCGTAACTCTGTAGATGATAGGCTGTGGTGAATATTTTCTTTATTCCCAACATGTCGCTGGTTTCCCTTAACAGAGCAGTGGTGAAGTCCCTTCCCTGGTCAGTTAGTAGCCGGTTAGGAGCGCCATGTCTGACTACCAAACATCTCACAAACTTTTGGGCCGTCTCTTCTGCTGTCTGGGTTTTTAGGGGCACTGCCTCAGCGTAGCGCGTAAGATGATCGATCATCGTGAGGAGATATGCATTAACCCCCTCCGTTCGCGGTAGGGGTCCCACGATATCTAGGGACATATGCTCGAAGTGCTGCCTAGCTACGTAGGGTGCCTGTAGGGGTACTCGTAATTGTTGGGGCGTCTTCCGTTCGAGACAACTCACGCATCTCTCTATGTGCTCCTTCGAATCTTGGTTCAGAGTAGGTCAATAGTAAGCTTGCCTTAGTCGAGCTAAGGTTCTCTCCAACCGGGATGTCCCGGGAAAGGGGAATCATGGCACTACTGTAAAATGGTCTCTCTCATCGGTTCTGGTACCACAAGTTGACCCGGCTCGCCCCCTCCCGCGAATCTATACAGCATCCCATCCAAATCCGTGAAGCACTGCCTTGCATTTTTGGTTTTAAAACGTATGCAATCCGCGTCCGCTGACTGCACTTTCCTGACCGCCCCTCTCCCGAAATCCTCTTTCGGGTTTACCGTAGCTACCTGTCGGCTCAGCGCGTCCGCATTGGTGTTCCGTCGCCCAGGCTTATGGGTGAGTGCATACTGAAACTCAGCGAGACGGAGCTGCTATCGAGATAGGCGTGAAGACGGGTCCTTCAAGGTGAGGAGCCGCGTGGTCCGTAATCAAGGTAAATGACCGCTCGTGCAGAGAACACTCGAAGTGTTTTGTGGCCCAGACGACCGCTAACATTTCCCGTTCTGTAGTTGCTCAGTATTTATCTGAATTTAAATTTGCCGCCGTCAGAATATAATAATTTATCAATCTATAGGCTGTGCCCTAAATGTTGACAGGGGGTAGTCCCTTTTATTACCCTCTCCTGTCAGTCACTAACTAACGCTCGAACAAGCTAGCTGTATGTTGCGGCACAGTCTACTTGCAGAGTTTAGACCACTTGAGCTTTCCTTATACGTGAAAACCCAAGTTTTGCCACTTCTGGTTTTCCTCGGGGTTAGTGTTAATAAGTTGGTCTCTTGTCGAGTGAGTGTCTCCGGATTCTCCCGGTTTGCTAAGGTTTACTGTACCAGCACATAGTCTACTTCCGTTGCTTCTCCGGCCTTGCAGTTTCCAAGATAATTTATCTAATTTATCAAGATTCATCAGCCAAGCAGCAGTGTGTGGATCAAGACTTTAGAGTTACAGGCACATAAGGTCCTATTTCCTTTTCCTATTTTCCACTTCCTTGATCCCCGAATATGGGCTAAATCCGCACTAACGTTAAGGTTTCTGCGTTTAAAGTAAGCGCCATTCCTTTTGGCTTGTTGAAGTTAATAAATATTTTTGCTACTTATTTTAAATTTAATTTAATATTCATTTTGTTCATGTTATATGAGCCCATTGGCTCACTCTTTATTCAATATATATATAGTCCACTTATATATATATATATATACACCCCTTTTCTTTTATTTTCATTTCTTTTTTTTTAACAGAACCCACCAGAGGGACTGGAAAGCCTATAAGACGCGCCCCCCTCACCTTTTAATTTTCTTTTATTTTTTTTATTTCCTGTTTTTTACTAAACAGAGCCTACCAGAGGCCCCACAAACTTTACCCTTAACGTGGTAAATGTTATTAAATTTTTTATTAATTTTATATTGTGTATTTTTTGCAAGTGCTCACTTTTCTTAAATTCACGTGTTTTGGGGTTAGACCATGTGATTGGCTTTGAGGGTAATTCGGAGTGGCGGCCATATTTTATTCCTCGGCCTGACAGGCCCTTGGTTCTTATCACCGTGGCACTTGAAATTATACAGTGTCTGATTACAGCGACATACGTGCGCGCCCTCTGACTAGCCGAGTAACCTTCCAGCCTCTAACCTCCTTGAAGGAACCTTTTTTCTTGTTTAGCTTTGCGTGATTTAAAATTATTGTTATTGAATTTCCTTGTAGAAATTCATTATAAATGCATTTTTGTCTGTTTCGTTGTAAACAGAATTATTCTTTTGTTAGATTTCGTGTTGCATTTCTTGTTAAATATTTACCGTAAATCTAACGTACTTTTTCTGTTTCGTTGTAAACATAATTAATTCCTTTTGTTAGATTTCGTGTTGCATTTATTTGCTACACATTTTTGTTAAATATTTGCCGTAAATCTAATGTATTTTTGTCTGTTTCGTTGTAAACAGAATTATTGAATTTTTTTGGATTTCGTGTAGCATTTAATTGTTAAATATTTGCCGCAAATCCTAACACGTTTATTGTTAAATTCCCTTCTGGAATTTACATTTTCTACTGCTTTGTTGTTGCTCTTAATCTGGGGGTTTTGACTTTTATTGTTACGAATAGCACCCCATTATGGCACCTCAAAAATTAACTGCGGTTTTATTTACCCGTCAGATTTCTGTATCTACGGCGGCTTTAGAGTCAACGGTGACGCGTCTGGAGGCTTAAGCCCTGATCGCCCTTCCCTAAAGTCGGGTGTTACCTGGTTGCTTGAAAAGCTTCGTGCTGACTATACTTCAGCCAATGAAAAGCTGAACCCTACCTTAATTTGAAAGCTTAACTGAAGGCTTGAATGAAGAAATGTTAATAGCAGGCATGCACAAATTAGAGGAGTTGTTAGCGAAAGGCGAACTTCATGCGTTGGAGCTTCTCGCGGGTGCTACTCCTGTTCCTATTGCTGCTTCAACTCACCTAGACCCTAGGTTGAGTTTAGCAACTAATTCTTTAAATCAAACATCATTAACTTTTTCTGAATTGCCTCGTTTAACCTTACCAAAATTTAATGGTACTCCCGATTGGGATGAATTTTATAACAAATTCATGACACTTGTTCATGACAACATTATTTATCCCCCAAACAGAAATTGCTATATTTCATTAATCATTTAGCGGGTCAGGCTTATGATAAAATCTCTAGGCTACCCCTTAATGATGAATGTTATGAAACTGCCCTTAAGGTTTTAACTGAGCGGTATCATAAAAAGAGGGTGATCGTTAAAAAATATTGTCGTAATCTGTGGAACCTCCCTAAGGCGGTGAGAAATTCCTCGGATTCTATTCGGCAATTAATTGACGCGTACGAATGGAATTTTAGTTCTCTTACCTCACTTCAGATAAATGAACCTTATCGTGTTATATACACTTACTACCTTTTGTCCCAACTCGAACCCCTTTGAGGGAGAAATTCGAGGGTACTCTAAAGGATAAAGATAAAATACCGCAGATTGCAGAAATTATTTCTTTTCTAACTGACGTTGCTGAGCGAAAGGAAGAAGCCAATTTTGTGGATGTTCCAGTATTGGAAAAGGCTAATAGTCCTAAAAGGAGGTCCAAAGCTTCTAAGAATCGTAAGCTTTCTGATTTGTCTAAATCCAAATATAATTCTGCTTCTTTAACAGCTCAAGCTAGTCAATTAAAGTGTTCGCTGTGTGGAGGGTTGCACCCCACTGTGCAGTGTTCAACTCTTCTTAGATTGACACCCTTCGAGGGTTACGCACTAATTAAATGGCACACATTATGTGCTGTGTGTTTGAATTTAAAAATAACAAGGCGCTTGCCTGAACGCCCGCCCAGATACTTGCCTTTCACTACCATCTCACAACAGGGCGGCACGATGGTCTTCTCCCAACTGGGCTACCCGTCACACCTGTGAACAATTGGCGCACGGCCCGATTATCCCGGTTCCCTGTTACGGCATATATACTTCTATTTTGGCCAGATTTCATGAAGCCCGGCCCACCTTCCGCTTTTTTTATTCGATGTGCACGACTCACGGTTTCCGCCAAATCCAGGAGGGTTAAATCTTAGCTGGCGCCCCGCTTCACCATCCATAAACGCGGCGAGCACTACTCTTTCCATAAAGGTTCGTTCCTAATGTTTCTGCTCTGCACTGCCCGACTGGGAAGTGGTAAGCTCCCCCAATTGCCTGCAGCGGTCTGCGAACTCTCTCACCCCTTCCCCACGGCCCTGGGACACAGAGTTGAGCGCGAGTAAGTGTTGCTCGGGGGTATGTGCGTCCTGGAATCTCTCCAGGATAGCTCTCTTATAATCTTCAAAGGAGGAACCTGCGACCGAGAATGAAGGGTGACTCGATACGAACACTGCCGCCGTGCCTACCGTTTTCAACCGGCAAATTTATAATAAATTTTATAATATTTATGTATTATAAAGAACTGAATTTCCACACGATGTAACTCTATCCAGTCCGGAGTAAGACCAATGTTTATGTGTTGCACTGATTCTTAGTAAGTTTAATTGTCTAATTGAATGGACTGTATAAATTTAAGATGTACACTTTAAAGATTGAATAATATAATTGTACATAAACAAAGTAGACAATGGTACGAATAACCACAACAAAAATTGTACCAAACGAAAGCAAATACTCTTTTTATTCTGATGCAACTACAATGATTTTTTGCAAGCGAAAAACACACTTGATTTTTTTTAGAACATAAAAATATAACCATATGATTTTAATTTAGTAAATTATAAATTGTCTTCTAACACTTTCCATGCCGAATTTTGAGGGAAATAATAAATACCAGAGTACTAGAGTATATTTCATTAATTACAATTTATTAATATATAATTAGATTAGGAATAGTTTAGTATAATATGGTACCATTTGATTATCATATAATATGCAACATTATTAAACTAAATTCTGACTAACAATGAGTATTATTCTGAAGTTTCAAAATTCTTGATCATTGCCAAATACGTGTATATTCCTTGAATAACCTAAAATTTAAAATTTAATGTTTACTCTGCATATACGTTTTGAATAATCCATATTTTTTTATAACAGTTTGTAAACCTTGTGGTTCATTTATTTTTGTTTTGCGTTAATTTACTCATAGTATTTTATTCCTAGAAATTAAAATGCAATTTATATTGGTTTTATATATTCAGATTCAAAAAATTTGGTTAATTTGGAGACTTTCCTTTTCCCAAATGGTAAATCTATATTTCTCAATATTTACAGGGCAGACATAAGTAAATATCGGTTTTCAAAGATTGAATATTTTGCATGACTGGTGAGGTAGGACAGGGTGAGGTACAGCACAGATTTTTTCCGGATATCTACGTTGTACGAGATATTCAGTCTCGTATAAGAGAGAGACTGAATGTGTGAAAGAGAGCGACCAGGAATGTACGTAAATTTGTTAGCAACAAGCAACATCTGGTTATAAAACTCTTCTCACAAAAAGACATTGTGCGTTGATATTCTATATTGTTTTAGTCGAAGTCTATAGTGTTTAATCAAGACATCCTCAAAAAGGAAGTTGAGACCACACGAAAGAAACATAGCTATCTTGAAAAAATAAGAGTTATCTATAAAGAATGATTACATACCATCAGTTTGATTCGATTCAGTTGTTCTTTTTTACCAAAATCTAGTTCAGCAAATTATTCATATGTACGTAAGTATGAATTTGATAAAAAGAAATCTGACTTCCGGGCAGGAGAGAACATTGGTACAATTTATTGGCGACTGATTTAAAATTTCTTTAACTTCGTTTCCAGTTACAGAAATTGCCAACATAATCTAATTTAAGGACAAATTTTCCAGCGTGCATTTGATAGGGCTTTGGCTTATAGTAGTCTTCATTTATTTATTTTTAAGGATAAACAACAATTTTGAGTTAAACCAATGATTACCGTAGCAAAACAAGCATTATTGAACGTAACCAATCTTCTATAGCACAAAGTAATAGGTTTAACATTCAATATCTTCATTGTTACCAGATTTTTTCTAAATTTCGGCGATTTCTCATACCATGGTCCCACGTATGAACTGTAGTGTAACATTTCCATCTGAAACAATCAGAATATCCATTGTAAAATTATTTGCGAAATGAAAAACAGAGATTATTTAATTGCTGCTCTACTTAATAAAGTCTCTTTGTTGCGTTCACCTGAGTACTAATTTCCTGTCCACAGGAACAAATAATAAGTGGTGCTGTTACAGACAAGAATGACTTATAAAGTAAATCAAACACAACTGGGTCTTTTCTTCGAAACGCCTAAAATACATTCAGCAAATAAAATAAAGGAGATCAAAAACTCGCCATTAAGATATAAGAGTTAAGAATTTTCTAATTGGGTATTGGTTATCTGCTTGATGCGGTGTTGGGTCAACATATTTATTATACTACATCAACTAATGGCAAGTGCCAATATGGTTGATGATAATGCAATAACTATAAAATAAGACAGTATACAATAATAATAAAACATTTTAACCGTTTACGTTACACTCGTAAAAATATGTTTTTGAACAAATCAGAAGATACTTGGAAATCGACATCAATGGAAACATGAGCGTTTTTCAATATTAGTTGTATTAAGAGAGAACAACGAAGGGCAGTGAAGTCGGAATCGAGGATAGCATAAATAGAAATGGCAACAGCTAGTTCCGGACAGTTAATGATGGCATTCAACAACTTCTACAGAATCTCCAAGCCTGCTTTCAATCTTTTCCCTTGAATTACGGAACCTTAAGTATTGCAGTCCACTCCAAAACCTATATTCCTGAAAAATGCTACGAATAAAAATGTTAGGCTTATTGTTAGGTACGAATAAAACCGTGCAAGCTATTTTTAAGAAAAATGCGAAAATTTAACAAAATTTAAAATTCAGTGAAGATGCGAATTTTGATGAAATCCCAGTGTGGGATATTTTGTTTCAGTTTGTGATATATGGGCCTTTAACACGGGTATCTCCGTTGAAACCTCAATTACAAACATTTCGCACGCTTCTAAAACTCCAAATGCAAATGCTGCAATCGATAAAACAAATTTATATTGCTAATCTACCTTAATTAATGTATATCCAAATCCACATGGTTGTAAAGATGACACTAAAGTCTCAAAATATAATTGCCCTGAATATATTTCATTACATGTTTGTATTATCCTGTAATTGATTAAACAAAACAATTAACTACATTTTATAAATATTCCTAAGAATCATGCAGATATTTGATTAAGTTATTAACTGGCTAGACATGTTAAGTCATGCATTACATACATACTGTTACAGCCCTATGAAGATACGGTGGTGCGTTCCGGTTATCTCAGTGATGACGGGGGGCTCCTTTGCTATAGGGAGTTGGAGGGAGCCACCGTCGATACCAGCTGGCAAAACTAATGAATCTCCGTACCTGTTTGACGGATTTCGGCGGGGGAAAATTCAAAATTGCCGACACTTTGTCGGGGTCCACTCTGAAACCATTCTCGTTTACCATGTACCCCAGGTATTTTAACTCCGGGCGGCAGAGTTGGCATTTCTCCCACGACAATGTGAGGCCTGCGGTGGTTTACCGTTTTAATATATCTTCCATCACTCGCAGATGTTCTTCGAAAGTGGGGGTGGCCACGACTATGTCATCTAGATAACAAAAGACATATGGATCCAAAGCTGGTCCTAAAAGGGTGTCAATAAGTCGCTGCCAAGTGGCAGAAATATTATGAAGTCCGAACGGCATGCGACGGAATTGGAATAATCCCCGGTAAGACACGGTGAACGCGGTTTTTTCCCGACTATTCTTTTCAACTGGGATTTGCCATTAAGCACTTTTTATATCTAAGGAAGAAGATGTCGGCTATTCCTTAGTCGGTCTAGGATCGCGGTTACATACGGTAGGGGGTAGGCATCGCGCTTAGTCACTTTATTAACCTCGCGGTAATCCACACAAAAGCGGTGCGCCCCATCTTTCTTTTTTACTATGACTACCGCTGACGACCAGCCACTATTTGAAGGTTCAACAATCCCCTCCCTTAACATCATGTCTAGCTCATGATTCATTATCTATTGAATAAAGGGGGTACCGGGTAATACCGTTGCTTAATTGGGGAATGGTCCCCTGAGTTGATCACTTGCTCCACTAATTGGGTGCATCCCAATCCGGTATTGCGCTGAGAGTAAGCCGCAATCAAGGCCTGAAGATGAGCTTTCTGGTCCTCATCGAGCCTTGCATGACCCACGATACCTTGTTACTCTGTCAAGCTGGTAAGTTGAGCATCACCGCGTGAGTAGGAGGCTTGGGATAAATCCACTACCAAGGACATCTCGCGCCAGAAGTCGACTCCGAGTATCAGTTCATCTTTTAGGTTCGGCACTATGAGAACCCTCAACGCTCTCACGAGGCCTTTGAATTCAATTGGGATGGTAGTCGTCCCTTTTACTTCACATGTTCTCCCGTTTGCCAGTGTAACCTTGCCGTTCTCGGGGGAGCAAAAAGTTTGGTCTAGGGCCTCTAATCTATACCACAACTTTGCAATAATGACTGTTCGGGTAGACCCTGAATCTAACAAACCCATTACTGGCATTCCATACAGTTGTACTTGTAAATACGGTCGGCCATCCGCTCCTTCCTCTCGCTCGCTTAATTTATATTGTAAACCCCACACATATTTCTCGGACCACCTCTACCCAATCTCGCCATTCCGCGTCGGAACGCTTCATTCTTGGCGGGGTCGTCTCAGCTTCATTCGGAGCAGGGGACGTCTCGGTGGCAGTAGTCGACACCTGTTGATCGTTTCCCTGCTTGAGAGGACGACATCGCGTGCAGTTCTTTGCGAGCACACCCGACAAACCACAACGCCCACAAAACTGCCGAGTTGGGGCCTGGCAATTTTTAAACCTGTGACCTACTCGCCCACAATTCCAACAAACTATTCCAACAGGTTTCGTGGTCTTCTGGCTTCCTCCCGGTGGTTTATTCTCAATAGCCGATACTGCCATTGTCTACTTACGAGGACGATGTCCCAATTACGGCTCTAATAAACCTTTCACGGGGGGTATCTCTCGGCCCTCAAAGTCCAAGTATCAAGCCGCGTGAGGATACGCTCCAGCTCGTCTAAGTTATTATATTGCGACTGGGCAATAAATGGCAGATGATCCCTCTTAATATTCCGCTCTATGATTCCTAACTGCTGTTGTTCAGTGAGGGGTTCACTCAATCGCTTGAACAAACAATTCATTTTCGATATATATACATGGGGAGGTTCATCTGATCCCTGAGTGCGCCGTCGTATTTCCTGCATCAGTCTTTCATCGTAATCGAGGTCTTGGAAATAAATCTTCAATTCAAGCACTAAATCCTTCCAACAACCCACCTTGTGTTTATTTGCGCGGAACCAAATTTTCGCATTTCCCGACAACAGACCCGATGCTTCGCGGAATAAGTCCTGTTCTATTAGTCCCCGAGCGACCATCCTCTCTTTGACTTCTTCCAAGAAATTGGCTAAAGTCATCCCCGACGCGTCTCCTGTAAAAACGAGTCCCCATTTGTACAATTTCAGATCCCTCGTAGGATATAGACCATGGCTCAGTGCAATGTCCGTCTCTCTGCGCTCCCTTTCTTTAATGGTCCGCTCTATATCCCTCAACTGCTGCTTTAGTTGCTCTCTGGTAGGTTCTGTACCTGGGGGAGTCAAGGATTCCCGCAGGTACTTTTGAAGCTCCCTAGGGGGCATCGCTGGCTGCTCTGAGCGGGGATTTACAGGTTCTCCCAACGATATCTGTCCAACGGTATCCTCCCTGCCCTCTGCCTGGGCTAATTCTTGCTGCAAAGAGGTCCCCGCTCCATGTTTCCCCGGATTCTGCATACCTTCCCGTACGTCTGCCCACATGTCTTGTACTGACTCGATCATGATATTAATCTCTCGTTCTGTCTGCGTATCACGTGGGAGCCTACCTAATCGGTGTTAAGGTGCCATAATCGAGCGTCAAACCGCTTAAATTCGTTTTCCTCGGTTTCCTCATCGATGCTGGACACGGCTTCTTGTAGGAACCGAAGCTTTCGCTCGCAAACCCCGAGTTCTTCTTTTGAATTAAGTGATAACACAATCGTGTTATCAGGCTTTATGTTGTTTGCAAGAGCTTTCTGCGTAGCTCGGAACAAATGCCGTCATCCCGGAACCCCGTATTCGCAGCTCGTATTGCAACTCATCTTTGACTAACCTTTAGACTCCATTTGCAATAATAAGGACAAATTCAGCAGCGTCGCAAGCCAGTAGTCATGAAAGTTTACTACCGTGTCGAGCCTCGACGTTGGGCGCCAAATTGTTACAGCCCTCTGAAGATAAGGTGGTGCAGTTCCGGTTAGCTCAGTGAAGACGGGGCGGTCCTTTGCTATAGGGAGTTGGAGGGAGTGGGGAAGGAAAAAAGGGACGGGGAAATTATGGTAGTGATAAACGAAATAGGAGGATAATAGCAATAATAATAGTTCGGGAAAATAATAGTATTAAAAAAAAAAACAGGAACGTTAAGGATGGGGTAACGAATAAGTAATCAGGGCTGCTATTAATAATGGTATTAAAATTAATAATAATTGATAACAATTAATGATAATAAAAAATAAACAAATAAATAAAGAGAAAGAAAAGAAGAAAAAAAAGAGAAAAAAAATAGACGAGCGAAACAGATAAAAAAAAAAGGTAGGAAAAAAAATGGGTCTTGCTGGGATTGAACCGGCGTCGTACGAGCTATTAGCCTACTCACTTTATACGCACGGCCACTCCGGTCGAGTTGGACTTCAACCTAAAACTTACTCTGTCACGGGAATAATTCCCAAGTGACTTTGTTGTGCCCACTCAGGTCGGCTGCATAGGGGTGGGGTATTGGACGCCACTTCGTTTAAATGGGCAAACAAGAAATCCCAAAAAAATAAATAAAACTTTAGGATGGATAAAGGAAGGAAAAAAAGAAAGAAAAAAAAAATTGTGTTAATAAAAATCGGTAATCCCGGTCAGGAAGGGTCAGAAGAGAAATGTAAAGATGATGTGACGGGAAAGGCGGTTTACAATATCTTACCTTCAGTTATTCGCTGCTACAAGGCCTAGAGAAAATATGGTACTAGTACCTATTAAGAATGTCAATATTATACAAATAGGTATATACATAAAATAAAGAAAAAGGTAGGTGAGAATAAAACCAATCTTTAAGTTGAACACAAACACAAGTAATATTGATTATAAAAATAAAGAAATGCCTAATTAAATGAATTTAATAATCTTCAGGTTAATTATAAAGAAATAAATGTAAAGCTTCCTGAACGTAACTGGCTAATTGAATATAGAAACAAACTAAAATTTCCTCTTCTTTAGGAACTAAACGTTAACAGAACGCAAAATAACATTTAAACTTATAAAAAAAATAATATCAGTGATCAAGCAAGAAATAGATAAATAAATTCACAAAAAGCATCTATTTTCCTTCCCATCTATAAAATTCGCTTCTTCCACTTTCCTTTAATATTCAATTTAAATTCAGCTATTTATTAGAAAATTCATTAATCACTTCCTATTCCTCGTTTACTTTACAATGATAGTAAAATATAATTATTCTTAAAGTATACGCGAATAGACGAACTATAACTTATTTCGCAAATATTACGAATTACTGACAAAAATGAAAATGACATAAACTATCCGATGAATTTGGAAGAAACGTATTTAAACACTCTTATAATCTAAGGCCTTTAGGTACCGTAAATATGTTAGATGTACATCTCTTTAAATTTTCCATTATTCCTCTTGCAATTGAAATTTAACAGTTTACTGATAGAATGTAATTAACAAACTAAAATTGTTATGTATCTAGAAATCAGCTGTTATGACAACTGGAAAAAAAAATCTATTTAAGTAAGAATTCGATAATTTACTTATCACAATGATATGTATTTTGGGGAAAGCTGGTTATAATTACTTTCTTTTGTTAAATTTAAGTAAGATTTATATACGTTTTCTATGGAAAATACCAGTAGAAAAAAAATATAGAGGCCTCCCTGGGCTATCTAAACGATAATTGTCAAAATAATTTTGTTTTAATGAAGGTGGGCTGGCCAACCTGTTAGATTTCGCCTCAAGCTGCTTCTGGTGATTGTCAACTCCGTATTTCCTACTTTTCTTTCTTCTCAGATTATAATAGCTCTTGTTTTCATCCTGCACTTTATAAATTTGCTTCTTTGTCCCTCTCCTCAGGTCTTCCCTATCTTCTACAAATATTCTTGCTGCCTCCTCATTAATTAGTTCTACGACAACTTATCTTTTTGACATCTCATAACTACTCCTATTATTAACTCGAATGGAGTTCTACCAATAATTCAATGGTAGGTGCATTTATTATTTTCTGACTTGATCAACATGTCGAAACCATTTGGTTCCATGACATTTTAGATCTTACAGGAAAAATGATTCTGTTCAACCTTCCTACCTTACCGTTTGACCTTGGCAGTACTAGGGTAATCATGATATGTTAATTCCCTTCTGTTCACAATACTGTTCAAGATCTTTTGAGCTGAAAGCTGTTCCCCGATCAGATATTATTTGTAAAGGATCACCAAATGTTTTACTCTACAACTCCAATCTATCAATAACCTCTGGAGTTGAAGTTGTTTTTACGGGTGTAGCCAAACAAATTTAGTGAATGCATCTATTACTGTCAGAATATGCTTATAGTTCTTACTCGTTGATTCAAGCGGAACTAGGTGAACTATATAGTAAGTGTGGAGAGGTTTGTCTTCTTTGAAGAGAGGATAAAGGAAACCTTTTTTCGTCCTCCTTTCCTGTTGACAAGTATACAAAGTATACAATTCCGAATAAGATTTTCTATTCTATTCTGAACTCCATGAATAAGATAGTCCTGTTGAATGATCTCTCTAGTTTTCTTGATACCAAAATGCCCTGTTTTCAATTTTATACAGAACCTCTTTAATCGCTCTTATGCGAATATCATTTTCTTGAGCTTTTCTTATATTGACTAGCAAAGAGCCCATAATTTCCATAGCCGAGTACCTGCTTAAAGCATCTACATGTCGCATCTGGGATCCACTTCGATGTTCAATTTCATAGTCATACTCTTCCAGCAACAGAACCCATCTTTCCACTCGTGCTGACAAATCTTTTTTATCGAGAGTTTTCCGAAAAGCATTACAATCTGTAATGATCTTGAATTTCTGGCCCAGTAAGTATACTCGTAACTTCTTAAGAGCTTCTACCATTGCTAAAGCCTCTAACTCATAACTTGTGTACTTCTTTTCAGCTGGAGTTGTGGTTCGGCTTCCATATAGACTGGATGCAATTTGCTGTCCTCTGTGCTCCGCTGTAGTAAATGAAGCCGTAACCGTCAGAACTGGCATCAGAGTGTGGTTCTGTGTACGCTCCTTGCAGGTATATCTGCAGTACTGGTTCCTCTGATAATAATTGTTTTTTCTTGGTTGGTAAATCTCAATTTTTCATTCTTCTTCAGCATCGTAGTTAGTGGTTTAGCTATAAGTGAATAGTTCTTGATGAACTTGTGGAAATAACCGTTGAGTCCCAAAAAGCTTTAAACTTGTTTGATTGTTTTCGGCTCTGAGTACTTCAGTACTGCTTTAACTTTCTCAGTAGATGGCTGAATTCTCCCATCTTGTATTATATGTCCCAAAAATTCGACCCTTCTGTGAGTGAACCTGCATTTTTTAAAGTTAAAATCAAGCCCATACTCACTAACTACTAGAAAAATCCGTTGTAATCTTTTGATGGGATCCTCTTCGTTTGAGCTGGATCTATGAAGTCGTCCAAGTAGGCAAAATCAAACATTCATTTATTAGGTCTCTAAATATTACATCCACATACCGTTGGAAAACTGATAGAGAGTAGCTCAATCCGAACAGTGCTTCACAAAACCAGTAATGCCCATTATATGTAACAAATGCAGATACTTTTTACTTTCTTTTTCAACCGGCACATGAAAGAAGCATTCCTTAAGTCTAGAGTGCTACTCGTATATCAAAGCTTTCTGCAGCCTCTCTAGCACATCCTCAATGGATAACTTGTCTTTTAACTTGCCTCAATGGATAACGGGTAATGGATACTTGTCTTTTATTATAACTTTATTTAGCCTTCGATAATCAATGCACAGGCGATTCTGATTCTTACCGTCTTTTTTTTTTGTTACTACTACTTGACTAGCGTAGTCTGAAACACAAGGTCCTATGATACCTTCTTGTAACCAATCTTCAACTTGATTGTGTACAAACTCTCTTTCTGAAAAGAGTAATCTTCTAAGAGAAACGGATGTAGGGTAATCATTGGTAACTAGGATCTTTAACTTGATATCTGTTTCTTTTATCTTATTCGGTTTATATTCAGATACCAATTGCTCAATCACATTTCTAGACTCTTTAGAGGCATCCTCGCTAATAATTACTTTGTTTGGTAGGTCAATCATAATGTTCATTATACAAGGAGGATTATTGGCCAGCTTCGAAATGGTTATACCTTTCAAACTGCTTGTTAATTCGGTCTGCTGTAGTAGTTCCTGCCCAGTTACCATCTCTATATGCATAGTGTTCGATGGAGTCACATATATTTTTGAATGAAAGATCTCTCTATCAATAATAATACTAGTTTCAAAATATTCGTAACCATACAATTTCACTGACTCTCCTCCGAATCCAGTTAAATTTTTGGTAGTAACCTGTAATTCAGGTGCGCCTGGTCTGCGATGAACATCATCTCTGATGATATTTACAGAGCTGCCTGTATCAATAAGGGCCAATAGTTGAGTTTTACAAATATTTACCAACTTAATGTGGGGCATCTTAAGCTCATCTGGTAACAATGAAGCAACCTCATTTTCTTTGGGTGGTTTTGGAGTCTTACATTCAAAAGACCTGTGGCCAAAGTTGTTACATTTAAAACATCTGGCTCCTTTTTCTTTAAAAAACATTCTTCTTGTTTATGGGCCAAGCCTCTGTGATGGATGCCAGAAATCAGATCTATAAATATAATTTGAAGAAAATTATGATTTGAAATAAAAATGCAAGTTGGTTGGCAAAAAAGGGTAACACCAGGTAGAAGGCACAGTTTCAGAAGAGTTCATAGAACTTAGTCAGCTTTGTCTTTTTGCCCCTTCTCACAGGGGAGGATTTGAAGTACCAAGAGAAGGCATTCTTTCAAGAGAGATTCGGCATTCAAACAAGCCAGTCTGAATTGGACATTGAACCAGACCATTTGTATCAGGAATCACTCTCTTAAATTCAGTGCCAATTAAAAGTTTAAAGTATTTGAGTTAAATCAATCTACTAGCTACTAGTTATTCGATTCTGTGCATTTATAAGTTAATTCAAGATTCACAATTCATAATTACCTTGTAAATTTATTGGTTTATTATATAGGTAATTTATTTATTTAAAAGTGGTTCTTATTCTCTATTTCTTATACTTCTGACTCTATCTTATACATACACATGTGTATACATCACAAGCCCCTGTACAAAACCGCTCACGCCATAAGCTACTATATACACGACACATCATCACACCATTTACATTTCACCTCCACAAGAGAAGCACCTTACTTTCTCACCCGTAGTTTTTATTTTATCGTCTCGATTATTCTCATTTGCACCAGTTGTTTCTGCATTCATCTTTTGTCTGCTCTTACTTCATCATCATCTTTTTCATGTTTTCATAATCCTTTAATTTATCTTTAAATCCTGGGAAACTTTTTGCACCATGTCAAATAACCTTATGTACGTCATCATCTGCTATACCATTTATAACATAGTAGACAAGTGCTTTATCTTCAATTTTGCCTCTTGACGCTAATTCTCGCATTTCCAAGGAATATGTTGGACAGATTCACCTTTCTTCATTCTTTTTTTTGATGGCATGTTATGTAGTTGTTCACTACATATCTTCGTAGAAAATTCTTTGAGTAAATTCGATTTCAACTTTTCCCATATACGTCCTGGATTCCAGGAGTACCATGTACAAGAGTTTTATAAACATTTAAGAAGTTTCTTCGCAAAAATAAATTGCTGCAACTCATCAATTCTGATGCTTATTGGAATTCCTCTACCCATCGTTCAATAGGATAATCTTCGCTGCCATCGAAAATTCTTATAGAGTCCCCCATATCTCTAAAACTTAGTAGAAATTTAGGAGTATCATAAGTTTTAATTACATCTGCATTTCTCTTATTTATGTTTTTAGCAGCCCTTTTCTTCTTATGTATAGAGTGTCGTCTTTTCTCTTCTTCAGCATCTAAAGTTCCATTTGAAATGTCATCCTCATTAAGTTCGTCACTTTCAGATTCATCTTCTTCTTCTTCCAGGTCTCCTTTGTTTTCTGTATGCAGTGAACTATTGTCAATTAATGCCAGCAAAATAGTTTTAACTAATTCCTGTTTATTTCCGTCATAATTCAACACCAGCAAATTACATATTGAGATTATTTCACCTGTACCTAAATTTTGTTCAATGTATTTTACCTTATTTTCCCATTCTTCAGTATCTACAGCGAAATCGAATCCTTTAAACTGGCCAATTTTTCGTCTACTTCCTCGATTACCTTCTCCCTCAAAAATTACTTTATGTAAAGCTTTAATTGTACTAAATGGTACTACTTTTATAGCACATTTATTGCCTTTAACATTTACATTAACATTTATATCTTTGAGACGCATCATTTTATACTTAATTATTTTTAATAAGCATATAAATCTCAATCATTATTAAAATCTATAATTTTATTAAATGCAATCTCACTATACATCAGAATTGCTTTTAAAGTAAAAAAAAATTATGACTTGCCTTCTTTTCTGTGTAACCACACTGAAGGTTATAGCCTCACAACTAGCATTAAATACACTGTTCAGGATTTTTCACTAAATGTTCATTTCTTTTACTGAACTGATCCGATTGATTGATCGATCGATCCCTGAGGGAAATTGATGTGGGATCTTTGCTTAATAAAAGAAATAGAAATTAATAGTTATAATAAACACAGAACTTTATTATACATTGAGCACATCACAGTTAAACACCACACATTATTATACACAGTTAAACATCAAAAGGAGTACTCACTGCCATTTAAACAAACCCTATATAGCTGGAACATTTCCCCCTCTCCAACAAGAGTGACAGAATATTTGCTTCATCAGGCGCAATACATGTTACTAGTAGTTAATTTAATGTTTGTTTGTTTGTTTGTTTTTTTTATTCCAAGCTTTCGTCTAGAGATCCCATTTATTTTCAGGAGAAGGAACATTTACAATGTAAAAATAAACTTTATTCATCAGAAGTTTGTTTAGAGCAAACATTTTTGAGATGGTTTTTGTTAGAATACATTTCTTCACAAAACAAACACCAAATGAGATTATTTAGAGTTCCTGCTTAAGGGGAGGGAGATTTGAGTAGCGAACACAAAATTGGCTAAACTTTCAGTTAAGACATAATGAACAAATAACTATACAACATTTAATCTAGATTGAGAGAAAATGTATTGGATGCAGGATGCAGGTTGTGCAAAAGGGGTTTGGAAGCTTTTTCTATAACTGTGCAAGACCATGACTCTACATCTGTAGACAGTAATGTTAGGAGATTTCACTCTAATTAGGAAAACACTTTCAAGGTACTAACTGCATTATAACGACGTGTTGTCGATGCGTGTTTCTATCGATAGTTCCAGCAGTTTCCAATCTGGCCTGTATTACTTTTATAAATCCAGATAATTCAAACGTTATAGTAAATAAGAATATAATATACGAAGTATAAAACATGCAACTTGAAATCGATAATACAGTAGTGAACAACATGCCCGCAATGTACGGCCAAAATTCTTTCATCCTCCATGGTATCCACACCTGAGAAGGAGTGAAAAATGAAAAAGAAGTTGAGTAAGTATAGTACCTCTGGAGAGGGGGGCGGCACAATTTTATATCCTAGGAAGATTCAGAATTTCAAACCTGGAAAATTAAATGGGGCCTTTCAGACTGAGTTATGTAATCGGTGAAAGTGTTAATACACAACGATACAGCTGGAAAACTCATCATCACTAGAGCGTAGCCAGTGTTCAGCTTAATTAGGAAGGATTCTGCATCAAGTATATGATGGCGATTTCCAGCATCAGCCAGCAATTCTTTGCGTAATTCTTCCAAACTAAAAAATAATTGGGTTGCTAGTAAACAGGTTGAAATTTGAGCAAAATGATTGAAGAAGTACTGACACAGTATTAAGAATGATATTGGCAGTATTATTCACAATTTATACATAAGTTAGGATATTAGAACGATTACTTAGTTAGGAGAAGTAAAGAATAGAGATATTGAAAGAAAGAGCGGGCATGACTGAAGAGAATGCTGGCCGAAGATAACCTCCTAATAATAGTCAGCTGACCAGAGCTGTTTTTCCTACTTCCTGACTTCGGCTATTTATTTATCCTACCTTCTACACAGGATAAATAGAATATGCTGGCGACTGATGTTGTTCGTTTAGTTGAATATCCAGGAGGCACGTGAGAACAATCTCGGACGCGAACAACTGCCCCAATGGAGTGTATTGTATTTAAGCCTTTTTCGTTAGGCCTTCTAGATTATTGAGATGTAATAACAATTCTCGTTTGGAAACTGTTTGTAGATTGTAAAGAAAGATTCTTGAAGGATGTTTTTCTAGACTTGTTGAAAACCGGGTAAAAGTACTTGACATTAACTGAGACCATATTTATTATATAAATTTCCTTAGAGAGGTTTCGACTGAACTTTACTGTAAGAGCAAGTGCTCTTAAAGTGATGAATAAAGAAAGTACTCAAAGAAATTGATTTGGTTTCTTAATCCTGGGATTCCATCAAAAGATTACGTAAGAATGTTGATAATTTCCTGAGTTACAAGTAAAAAAAAAATTAAAAAAAAAAGAAAAAAGTCGTTTATGAACACATTGACACGACTCTCTCTTACTACAATTATTACATTTGTAATTTGATAAACTTGGAATTGTTACTAAACGGGCGTGGGAATTACAGATAAATATCGGTGTTAATTTTTTTAGGGATTAACTTCCTGTTTTTTCTTCAAAAAAGCATAAAGACTATATCACATGCGGCAGCAACTCTAAGCACCAACAAACTTGTAATGACCATTTATTCAAGCCAGTTTATATTTCAACAGCTTCACCAATTTCATTTCAATTTAGAGTTTACCCCGAACCTCGCCCCTGCCAAATCAATTTTTTTAGGAGAATTGTTTTAAATTAAAGTGATAGGTTTACGAAGCCTAGAGTTTCTAGTTTTTAACTAAATCATTGGAGCCCATTTCGAGAAAATTCCGAATAACTCAACAAAAACATTGTAAAGACACATTTCCTTTTAGCTGATTCCCTTCAATGTTAGAATTCAAACCATGCATATAATGTACCTGAGTATAAAGGAGTCTCTACACCTCACAGTCCGGTGATGGACAGTGTTTCTTTAACGAAAGAACACTGTCCTGAGGCCGGCAGTGCACGGAAAAGGCTCTGGGTGCCAGTGACCATAGATATTGACGCGCTTTAAATAAATAAATAAAAATTAAAAACGAACATATTTTCCAACTCGGGAACCTCAAATCATGGGCGTTAAAATTCGAAAATCTGTTACGAACACATCCCTTCCTCTGGCACCTTCTAAATAAATAAAAAAATTAGTATATATGTAAGTTGTTTGGTCATTTATTTTTTATCTGTTAGTTTTATACAAGTTTATTACTTTCTCTTACTAATAATAGCAACAGGAAGTATTGCAAAAGTGCCTGATTTTTCGAAATCGAGTTTTCACCAGAAAGACACGTTTTGAGGTTCCCTAAGTCCAAAAATATGGATTCTAGAAAATGTTCTGTGAGTACGGTACACTCACACTCATTCTACAAAATGTTTTGCGTTTAGGTACTACCAGCGCATCAGTCACGAACATTTCGAGCAAAATTCATCCTCCGGAAGTGCCTGTGATTTTGTCGAAAACGGCTCTAACGATTTTCTTTAAACTTGGTATATCAACTATATATAGCTACAACTTTTATTTGTAACATTTCCCCGGGAAAATTCATTTAAGAGGATTTCTGGGGGAGGGGTGGGATTATATTTTCCTCTAGTGTGCTATTCCGGTCCATCAGTGTGATATATAATTGTGCCAACTAAATGATATTAATTAGAGTTATAAGTTGTCAAAATTCCCAATTTGAAGAGAATCGGTTGACCGGAAGTGCGATTTTACTGAGCAGGTTTTACAGTATTTTGTGATTTTCTCCAAAAATATGCTGACGGCTTTTAACACTAATTGAAGGAAATTTTCCATTTCGCAGAAAGTCGTGCGATTGTTTCACACCAGATTTTTTTTATAAACAGAGTTTACCTTGCAAATAGTTTGCGAATTTGTGTCTCATAATACAATATATTAATAGCTTTTGCGTTGATATGTACGTAGATTAGGAAAGCTGACATGGCTTGAATTAATTCTTGCAGAATTCCATCTCCCCAGAGTAGTACTTTGACTAGAGAAAAAAGAAACAAAATAAGTTATGGTAAAACACAAATCAGCTGTGAACCAATGTGAAGAGATATCTTCTGACCCATACAATAAATATGATAAATTGAGTGATTAGTTTATTTCTTTGTTATAGTTTACCTGCTCCAAGACCCATTGTGCTCAACATGATTAGATGATATGCGGCAAGTAAAAGAGACCATGGTCTGCCTTCTTGATTGAATAAACCACTATATTTAAGGCCGTAATAGCAAACCTTTATTGGTGAAATATTTTGGGATATCTGCAAATAAAACACAAGAGAAATGTGTTGAATTGTTGCCTTGATATAGATAAATATGGGAAGTCTGAGATAACCGTACTCCTAGAACCTCACAAAAATCAATGTTCCTCGGAAAAATATGTTTCAAATAAACGTGATAATCTGTATTTGTGATTGTTTAAAGGAAATCACGAAAAAATAGAGAAACAAAATGTTTAAAGTCGAGTTTCTGATTGACGTATTTGTAGATTTGGACCAAAACTTTCAAGTAGAAACTGTAATAAAAGTAATTAAGAAAGTGTCCGCTGGAGCACTACGAGTGTAAGATAGTATGTAGAGTGGGAAGTTAGAGAGATATATTAGCTCGATGTGTATATGCTTCTTAAATAAAATATATAATATATTAATTGAACAGTTCCTAATTAATGTCCTCAATCTAATATTTTATTACATGATGTCAGAAGTGAAAATATAAAAATGCAGTTTTGTAGAATTCCAAAAGCTCTGAACTTTAATAGTTCAAATTTAAAGGAAGAATGGACGAACTGCAAGCAGCAGTTGGAGTTACTAATAATTGCCTCAGGTAATGATAAAGTTAAAAAAGCTATTCTTCTTAATTTAATTGGAGAAGAGCGTTTAAAAGTTTATAAAACGTTGAAATGGACTAAATAGGATGGAACTTATAAAGATGAATTGGTCGTAAAATTAGAAGAGTGTTTAGAAGCATTCAATAATTACTGCGCACTGATGGTTATTATTTCCTATGAACGGTACAAATTTAAAAAAGTGGTGCAGAAGGAATGCCAATCTTTTGAAAATTTTCTTCTTAAGTTGAAAGCAACTGCAACTAATTGTGATTTTCAAGAGAAAGATAATGTGATTCATAACAAAATTGTATCTGGGATTTTGTCAAGCAAGTTACAAGAAAGACTTCTACAGGAGCAAAATTTAACATTAGATATAGCAACAAACATTTGCAGAGCAGCAGAAACATCGCAAGTACTGTCTAATCTCATGAGGTCAACTGAAAGATACGAAGAAACGGTGGACAGTATTAAGGTTCATTATTATTATTTGTCTGTGGGGAGGGAAACCGTACGCTATCCAAAGCCTGGCTGGGCCCATATAGCTACCCAAGAAAAACAACAACAAACCGGGTCTAGATCAAAAATCCAGACCCGGATCTAATCCATCTAAGATTCACCGCAGTCCGAATAAATCGGACAATAACCATAAGCGGAAATAGCTTAAGCTCTTCCACAGACATCCTATTCCGACCAAAGGTCCTGAACCTAATTTGCTCACAACCCAGGCAATCAGTCATAAGATGGATGGGTGTTTCCTCCTCTGTCTTACAGACTCTACAAAATGGATCCGGCATGAGCCCCATTATGTAGAGATGTCTCCTTAAACCACAATGTCCAACCAGATGCCTGAGAGCGCTCCATGAAAAACACAGCAACGTCTCACTAATGGCCTTGTCCGGACCCCTGATGAGCATTTTGGACTGCCGAAAACCAACTGAGCTCATCCACAAGGATGAATTGGTTTCCTCTTCATCAATTTTCAATCCGCCGCTACCAAGCGAATGGCGGCGCAATTTCTCCTCTGAAGTTCATACGATGCTTTCCTACGAGTGATGCCAGTTGAAACTCTCTGACGAGATATCTTAAGGTACAGCAAAAGGAAAAGAAAAATGTATGATCTACAGGTAAATTTGTAAATTATAATAAAATTAAAGATAAAGTTGGAGAAAATAAATATAATTGTTTAAAATGTGGGAAATATCATAGTAAATATCAGTGTCCAGCTCATGGGAAAAAATGTTTTTTCTGTGGAAATTTAAATCACTTTTCAGTTGGTTGTAAGTTTAAAAATGTAAATTCCATTGAAAATAAAGAAGAATTTTGTAGTGAAACCTTAAATAGTAAAATAAATTGCAAAAATGTTCGGCAAATATGCGGCGAAATAGGGAAATATAATAATAAAGTAATATTTAAATTAGATATGGGGGCTGACTGCAATATTTTGCCTCAAAAAATTGTTATAACTTTAATAAAAAAGTCAAATGATGTACAAATACATTCATGTAACTCAATAATAATAACATTTGGTAATAATATAATCAAGCCAATTGGATATGTTAATATCGAAACTAAACTAAATAATTATATACATAATATTAAATATTTTGTAATTTCAGGAGATACTACACCTATTTTAGGTCTTAATGTGATCACAAAATTAAATTTAATCAAAACAGTAGATCACCTACAGTCAAACTTAATAAAAAAAGATATTTCAAAACAAAATTTTAGAAAAAATAATGTTGATATTTTTATAGGCCTAGGGACAATTAAAGGATTATAGTATAAAATACAATTAAAAGATAATGGTGAGGCCGCGATTCAAAAACGTAGACGGATACCAAAAACAGCAAAAACAAACGTTAAATCAAATGGTCAACGAACCGGTAAACGAACCAACAGATTGGTGTTATAACATAGTAATTATCGTAAAGATACTGTTTAGACCCTTTACACTTAAATAATTCCATCAAACCAGAACAATATCCTATTCCTACAAATACGGAAATAATGGCCAACCTATCGAAAAAAACTATATTTTCAGTATTATGAAACAGGGGCTCTATCAGATCGAATTAGATGAAGAAAGTGCTAGTTTATGCTCTTTTAATACATGTTTTGGCAAATTTTGTTTCAATAGGCTCCTTTTGGTCTCTCAATTGCCCCTATTGTGCTTCACAGAATATATTCGCAAATATTTGGAGTGTAACTGTATTTTTTGATGATATAGTTGTCTCAGGAAAAACAGAGTAAGAACATGATAAGAATATGCATTTGCTTATAGAGAGAGCTTAGAAATTTAATATAAAATTTAATCCAAGTAAATTACAATATAAGATGAAAAAGGGATGATATTTACGGATAAAGGTATACAGGTAGATCAAAATATGGTGGAAGGGATTTTAAAATTAAAAGAACCATCGAATAAAAAAGAATTAGTTTTCTTGGAACTGCCAATTTCATAAACAAATTTATTCCTAAATATTCAGAATAAGCTGCTGTGTTAAGAGAATTATTAAATAAAAAAACTTGGAACTGGGAACCAAAACATAGCAAAGCAGTAAAAAACTTAAACAGTCATTATGTAATACACCTACTTTACAGTACTTTGACCAGAATAAAGAAGTTATCATACAAGCAGATGCCTCTAACAAAGGTTTGTCTGCTTGTTTATTTCAAGATAATAAACCTGACTCCTTTGTTTCGCGAACTTTAACTAAAACAGAAACTAAATACGCAGTTATCGAAAAAGAACTGTTAGCAATTTGTTTTGCTTTTAACAAATTACATAATTTAGTATATGGTCATAAAGTAAAAGTTATGACAGATCACAAACCTCTCGTAAATATATTTAAAAAAGATCTATATAAAAACTCTAATAGAATAAAAAGCTGGAATTAAAACTTTTAATATGTAATTTTGAGATAAATTATAAGCCTGGGAAAGAATTAATAGTATCCGATTTTCTTTCATGTCATCCAATAGATAACGACTTAATAGATAACGACAAATGATGACTTTACGGTAATACAAATTAGAAGATTATTTACCAATTCGTCAAGATAAACTAAATAAAATCAAATTAGAAACCCAAAAAGATCCAAACTTAAATAAAATAATTACATTTCTGAACGAAGGTTGGCCGCAGAACATAAAAAATCTAAATAAAGTTTTAAAACATTACCACTCATTAAAAGACAAATTATATTATGTAGATGGTGTTTTGTTTTTAAATGGCAAAGTTATTATTCCAGATTCCTTAAAAATAGATGTTTTAAATCAATTACATGAGGGACATTTTGGGCCAAAACTAAAGAGAGGGCAAGAAAAATTGTCTATTGGCCCAATATAAATCAAAATATTGAAGAAGTAATTGCAAATTGCGAACCTTGTAATAGATATCAAAATCGAGGACAAAAAGATCCAGTGATTGTTCACACTATTCCGGACATTCCTTTCCATAAAATCGCGGTTGATATTTTTTATTACAAATAAAGATTACTTACTTTTTATGGATTATTTCTCAAGTTGGCTAGAAATAATTAAACTAAAATTTAAAAATTCGAAAGAAATTATCAAAATTAAAAGAAATTTTTGCAATGCATGGAATACCGAAAATAATAATAGCTGATAATGTTCCCTTTGGCAGTAGAGAATGTAAAGAATGAAACTTTGAGTACGTTACGAGCCCTCGCTATCCCAAATCAAACGGGAACGAGCTGTGGGAATTGCAAAAGCTATTCTTAAAAAGAGTAACGGAAGTAATATTGAAGGAGCCTTGTAGTACACAAGAATATCGTAGTACACCTACAGCGGGCTTACCTTACTCCCCAGCGGAAATGATGTTTGGAAGAATGTCAAGAACTAAAATTCCGATCACCAAAACAATACTAAAACCAAAACTATGTAAAAACTTTAAACAAAAATTTAAAACCTATAAATCAAAGCAAAAATACTATTATGATAGAGGAGCGAAAATAAAAGTCAGTTGGATGTTGGAAATCAGGTTAGATTTAGAGATTGGGATAGTGAGATATGGAAAAAAGCGGTTGTAGTAAGAAAACATAGTACTCCTAGATCATATTACATTAAAGATGAGGATGATAAAACAGTAAGAAGGAATACAATGGTATTAAGAAGTGGGCAAGTTGTAGGTAGATAAATAGGGAGGATTTATTAAGTGGATTAATATAAGAAAATTATTTTTTTTAGAATTATATAACGAAGAGAATTCATACTCTGTTTAACTAAAAAAATAAATATGATATTGTGAAATTATAATATTAAGAAGATGAATTTTTATTTTATTTTAAATTAATAAGGAGAAAGTTATTTAATTCTGATTATACTTCGTGGTTTTCAAAAAAATAAAAAATTGTTAGGAAGGATGGTGAAATAAAAGTAATTAAGGAAGTGTCCGCTACAGCTCTACGAGTGTAAGACAGTATCTAGAGAATGGGCAGTATCGAGATACTGTATGTGCTTCTTAAATAAAATGTATATATTAATTGAACAGTTCCTAATTAATGCCCTCAGTCTAATATTTGATTACAGAAACCTTATGGTAGTTACGCAGGAAACCACAATTTCAAAAATTTGAGAAGAATCGTAATATTTTCTCTTATTAAGGATAATAATAATAATCAGTTAGTCAACTGAAGTTCGAACAGGTAACAACTCTGTGATTCTATAGTAATAATGTGAAATTTTGCTTTCTTTCAATTCTCAATTTAATTTTAAATTTGCAGTTTTCTATTTATCAGTGTTTTCTGGGATTTTTTTTATCTCTGTTCTGTATTAGTTAACTCTTAATTTATTTACTTCTCTACAACAACTTTGTGACAAAAGATTGTATTTTTAATTTGTAACTTTTAAAGTGATTATTTTACAGTAAATAGTGGTATTGTTAACAGTAGTGTCATCCCGATTATGTCAAGTAACAGCGGGGGGGCCAAGGCCTCCCGGTCAACCTAAAACAAGTGATAAGTACCTCTCGGAATAGTACTATTAATGCTAACACTACTAACACAAAAAACTTGTATCAAACTAACATTCAGATTAATAATTCGAATGCCAATAATTTGAAAATTGAAGAGGTTGGGGTCTAACATTATTGAACAAAACAATTCTCTCACCGTCAATGTTGAACGGGGCAGGAAGCATCCTGGCGAGGCTGCTAAATTTAATAAAGGTAAAATCTTTGCTAAAGAAAATGATGCAGCCTATATATAGTTATCAAAATATATAGGTCAAAATATATTAACAAAGTTAATAAGAACAGATACCGTCAATCCGATAATGGTCTTTATGTAGTAAACTTAGAGAGCAGTAGGGGTAACTTAGGTAGTGTCCATTGAATGGCCCTTGGTAAGTGGATAATAAAGTAATATCGCCAATGAGATTGCCAATATAAGTGTAACAGGTAAAAACCGCAATAAATAACTGTAAATAACCCGCAGCCAGCCAATGATAAGCTTGGACTAGAAATATTTAAAAAAAAGAGAAATACGAGCATACATACTCAATTTTCGTGTGCAATACACTGGCGTCATCACTTGGCTTGGGTGATGACTTACTATTTAGAATGAAAAATTTTAGGATTACTTTATAAAGCATGTTTACTTTTAGGGTGTTTTTTTACATAGCTGGAGCGAATGACTTCAACCTGGAGGATTTTCACAAGCATTTCATTAATTTGAGGCTCTTTTTATTTTTTGCATCTATTTGTTTTGGCTACACAGTCGGCAACTGATAAACAATTCAGATCAAATGAATCGCTTCACAAATACTGTTTACATATTTTTCTCATTCCGAACGGACAGCCAAGTTTAGTTAGCACTGTCTTCTAATATGTTATAACGTGATTTATAATTGTTAATAACACTTGAAAAGGAATAATTCTTTATTCTCTAGAGATTAAAAGAAATGCCACGAGTGTTGCCCCCTTGAATTAAAAATAAAATAAAGTTTTAATGAAATTTGCTATAATATATAAATAATATTACTGTAAAGTAGAATTCATTAAATTAAATATTTGTTTTAACATTAAGAAATTACTTAAACAATAAATTAAATATCAGAATACATAATATAATTTTGCTTAAATTTAACCTACTGTACTACAAACTTTCTGAAGTTAACTTCCTTCTTTCTTTTTAATGATTTAATTGTTAGCCCGGGGCACAAGGCGGTCTCACCTGAACCCGAGTGTGTAAAAGTGGCATTTTACTTTCTTGCCAAATAAAATACTATTTGTATTAGGAAAAGTTATCATACTAAGTAAATTATTATATAAAAAAAAAAAATGAAATAATAAATAATTTAATGGTTGACGTATTTAGAAAAAAGAATGGATTTACCAAAAAGACCATTTGGTAGCGTGTTCACAGATCAGTCAGTGAGTGATGGAGATGTTAAACTGGACAGTAGTTATTAATAACCACAAAACCACCTTCAAACGTCAATCGTTCGTTAATGACAGGTTGCCAAAGCCCTCTATTGAATATTTGACAATGTTTGATAATGCCAGTCTTCTATCTTCCTTAAATACTGATAATTGTGTTGTAAATAAATAGTTAATTTCATCACTAAAAACCCACAATTCCAGTTTTACTGGAGAAATAACTGGGTATATACTTAAATATTAGTTGATTCTATATAATTATTATCAAATTGTAGATAATTTTCTTAATTCAACGATGCAACTATATTTTTGTAATAGTTAGTACATTAGTTCTTTTTATTTTCTTTTCTTATATTCACCTAGTTTGAGTGATTATTGCTCACATAATAAACCCATTCTTTAATGAGAAGCTTTTAATTCTATTCTTTTATTACTTGTTTCAAATTTCTTTTATATATGTATATTTATATATCTAATTTAATCATTGATAAAGTATCTCGTAAAGCATAGAAAAATTTGTGGTGTGAAACACTCACGCGAATTGGCCCATTATTTTTACACTTACAGTTCTTATTAGTGTTTAAAACCGTCGACATTTTTATGGAGAAAATCACAAAAAACGGAAAAACCTAGTCAGTGAAGTTGCACTTCTGGTCAACCGATTTTCACTAAACTGTGAATTTGGCCTTATATAATTCTAATTAATATGATTTAGTTTACAGAATTGTATAGCGCTTTGTTGAACTGAAATAGCACTTTAGGGGAAACCATAATCCCACATCTCCCCTGAAAGGGTCCTTAAATGAATATTCCCAGAGAAATGTTCGTATTCCTAAATACGAATGAATATTCCTAAATAAACGTGGTATTTGATGTAGGTTAAGTTTAAAGAAAATCGTGGGAGCCGTTTCAGAGAAAATTACCATAAACTGCAAATACCATTCAGAAAGTGGCAATTTTGGTTGATGGATTTTGCCCGAAATGTTCGTGACTTATGCGCTGGTAGCACCTAAACGGAATACCAAGTTTGAACTTCCAGCAACTATTCGTTTTTTAGATACTCTTTTCACACACACACTACATACATACAGAGCACTTTATAAAAACCACTTTTTTTTGAACTTAGGGGACTTCAAAATGTGTATTTCCGGTGAAAACTGAATTTCGTAAATCTGGCACGATCGCAATACTTCCTCTAACTGCAGTTAGAGAAAGTAACAAATCCAGTATAAAACTGTTAGCAGAGTGATTAGTTATTGTAAGAATTAAACATTTAAGTTTGAAATATAAATTTTATTTAAAAAACACAAACTACTCACAATTAGATACATATTGCCATACACAATTATTACTAACTCACACACACTCATTTTCTTTTATTATAGAGCACCAATGTTAAATATCAGGTGGAATTGATGAATGAAAACTAACTTAAACCTCTTTATTAGCACATCCAATCTTATACTTCAACAATACAGTATTTATATGAACACTACCTACACTCGTAACTCTCTTTTCATAACAATAAGCAACCTCCCCTCTTAAATCGATATTAATCTCTCGATTACATGAGAAACAGTGTTTCCTCCTTTATATATCAGTGTTGCAAAAACTCATACTTTTTCTCTTACTTAATTATTTCAATAATTATAATTGATACATTTTTTAGAACATGGAAATTTTATTAGAACATTGGTTACTTATTATTGTGGTTAAAAGTAGTTTCTCCAGAAAAATGTTTTCAAATCAAATTTATAGACCTATATTTGTACAGTTAAAGCACCAACTTAAAAAAAAAAATCTTTAGAAAAAATTTTCCAAATATTCGCTGTGACACGAGAAAGAAAACGTTGCAGTTTCTGTTGCCAGATTTTCACCGAAAAAGATTTAAAAGGTTCGACCAAAAATGAATATAAGATAAATTTTTGCCAAGATTTCTATGAAGTTTGCAACCTTATCAAGGCTAAAAAAAATTTGTTTGCAATGTGTGATTAGTAAATTGTAGTGAACAGTTAATGGTTAACCTTCGTACTGGCAACGTATACTGTCGCGTATTTCTACGCGAATTGATAATAGAGGGGACAGTTAATTGTGGGAGCCCCCCTTACTGTATTTGAAATCTGACTGGTCACACGGTTGATCCAGTCATATTTCTTAATATTCTATTTATATGAGAATTCATGCTATTTTTTATTAGTCTATACTATATTACAATTAGTGCCTTCCACAATTCTGCATTGATTAAAGGATCATGTTGTCTAACATGTTTGATCTAGTAAGCAGAGCTTAATAGGGCTGTTCTTACTCTCATTGAATTTAGTTCTGTTTTTCAAGTGCTAAGGCTAATACTACTTGTTCCTTTTGCTCCTGGCTACAGATCCCATCTTGAATACTCAGCACATGCTTTTTTCTCCACTGGAACTCAACTTTATTGCAGCTCCAAGCAGCTAATTCTCACAGGTGAATCTAATTTTATTGAGGACATCTCGTCATGAACACCTTCAAGAGGATTTATTGCAACTTCGCAATCCAATCAGGTTGGAACGCTTAGGCTGGTAAGTAGAACAGTTATTTGGGCCTTTCCCATCCTAATTTCCTCTAATTATTATTATTGTTGCCGATATCTATTTTAACATTCTTGCTTCACTAGCTGAGGACTTGGCAACCTTAAAGTAGCATTTTACAGTATTGCATACATTCCTGTAATCAACTCAATTGGAACGATCCAATTTGTATCACTGACAACTTCTTTTATATTAACTCATTTAAGGAACTAGTACCAGTTGAATTTAACAGCTGAATAACACAGCCTTACTCAACAGTGTGGCCAGTCAGATATAGCACTTTTATCTCACTTCTCGTACCCTGGGAATCTTCACATCCAGGTAATTGTTTTGGTTAACTAAACTCTTTTGCATGTGCTACATTAACTTCTGCCAGCACCTATTTCAAGCGTATATAACGTTATCATATGATCCTTATTACAAGACATTGTAGCAGTTTAAATACATTATTTTTTTGTAGTGATTCATAAAGATGTATTTTCTTTTATTAACACTGCACTATTCTTTGTTTAGAGCTGGTCCGTCCTCCATTGATTAGAAGCTGGATCGTGGGGCTTGTTCTCGCATCTATAGCTTCAGACGCCAGTACCTAGGATTTGCATGTGATCTACACCACTATCCAGGCCATTACCAGTGGGTTGAACATCAACGTTGCCCGCTTAAGACCAGGAATCGGTTAACACTGTAATTTACGTGTAGTGACGGAAATAAATGTACAGTTCAAAAGAACTTATTCTTACTACCGTCCACCTGAATCCCAATCTTTAGCAAATGGAATAATTCCCAGTAAATATTCCACAATACTCGTAGCTGTCGAGAATTGTAGCCAACCTATACGTTTATTTAGAATTTTAGTTTCTCATACAATTTGGGGCATATATTTTTTACATTTCTTATTAAATTTCTATTTTATAAGGGCTTTTTATTATTACTATTATTATTGTTTTCTTTCTCTTAGTTTTAATTTGTTTTCTCTCCCAACTTTTTAAGGTATAGTATTTAATTTTACCTAATTAATTACGCATATTTTTAACTACTGTGAACATCTTTCACATTGGCAGGTGATATTTCACACCACCGCAGACAAAAGAGGGATTCCACCAGATGAACTCCCGAATCGAGTAAGTTCTTATCTAAATACTTCTGAATTGAGTTTACTGAGTATGTCCAACGACTCCAGTCAAACGGATACTGTAAACCTAGCTGCAGAAAATGAAAAGGAATTATTTGTCTGCGAATATGTGGGACTTTCATGTTATTTGGAAAGTTTATCTAAAGAGGGTAATGGAATTTCTAGAATTCATCCCATGAGTAGTGGAAAAATTATACACGAATCACATCCAACAATAAACAAAAATGTGAAAGCTATTGACAGAATGGGAAGAAATAGAATTAGAATTTCGATGGTAGATGCAGCATGTACTTATTTATTGGTTAAATCTGAGATTTTGAAGAGAAAGGGTTTAGATTGTAATATTTCCCAGTTTTTATTAAAAAGAAAGTGTGTTATCAGAGGGGTGGATATCAATTTAAATGAAGAAGAAATTAAATTAAGGATTGAAATTAATGAGGTTACAAACAATTTTAAGTGAGTCGAGGTTAAAAGATTTAAGCGCAATGTATTTGGTAAGGATATTATAGTTAAAGAGTTACTTCCTCTCGTACTGTATTGTTAACATTTAGGGGACAATCTTTGCCCGTTTGTCTACGCATATACATCATGTGAGTTGTGCTGTCCATATGTCCAGATGTAATTAAGTGTTACCGTTGATTACGTTATGGTCATATGATTACACAATGAAAAGGGGTGACTCGCTGTGAAAATTGTGAAGATTCTCACGATAAAAAAGATTGCACGGGTAATATCATACAATGTGTATACTGTAAAGGAACACATTCTGCCAAATCCCACAAAGATTGCCCAGAATTTAAAAAACAAAAACTATTAAAACCTTAATGGCTTCAGGAAATTTATCTTTCAAAGTTACTAAAGACCAAATACAAACACATCTATATTAGCTAAAGTAATTTCCACCCCTATAATTAATGATAAAAACATATTTCCGCCTTACCACAGTCCAGTTAAAATCAATACCAAGGTAAGGACTTCTAATGAATCAGATGGAACTGTTAGCACTATTATAACTATTGGCATGGTTTATACCTCGCCCACTGATTTGGTTGTGGAAATAAGGAAACGATCATATTCTCCGATTACCCTAAAAAATACTCCAGGAGGTTTAATAAAAGAGCACTCTCATGGCACGAGAAGTTCAAAAACAAAGTAATTAATGTAGTTGTAGCTGTGCCCACATCTGTGGGCTAGTGTCTATCACTACAAATGAAACTACTGCGTACACAACAACAAAATCTTTTTTATTAAATTCTCTGTATGTTACAGGTAATGCGGTGCGAAATTGACTGACTTCTATAATCTTTTATTATTCTGTGTCTATCATCAAAAAACATATGGTCTCTCGTATTTTCTCTGTTATATATCAACAAAATTAAATTAAAAAACAAACAAACAAACAAAACAAAAACGCCAGGGAGCCCTGGCTAGAAAATCGCGACAAAAATGACCTGGGGGCAAGCCGCCACAGAGCCCCCCCTAGTAGCTTGCGGACGCGCTACGATGGTTGCTGTTTCTTCTGCGCCGCTGAGCAGGTGGGCCGGCTTGACCCGATCTAATGCTACCTTCTGTTCCCTTCCGTTCTTGACGATGGTAACCGTTTTATCTGCTCTCGCCAGCACTCGGTAGGGGCCTTCGTATACTGGCGCCAAGGCGGGAAGCAGCCCTTCCCGTCACAGGAGTATATGGGTGCATGTCGCCAATTGCGCGTGCACAAATGGGTGTGGGGTGCTGTGCCATGTTGCTGGTACTGGTCGGACTCGCTCCAACGTGCGTCTTAGCTTTGTGACCCAGTTTTGCGCCTGTGTGGGTGTACCCGCTTGCTTGTCGGGACTACTTGTTATCAGCTCCCCCGGTAGCCTCAGTGTCGTGCCGTACGTAATTTCTGCTGGCGACATGCCTGTGTCCTCTCGAACCGCCGTTCTCAGTCCCAGTAAGACCGTGGGCAGAAGTTGCGTCCATCGTCCGGCCTCGTGACATCTCAACGCCGTCTTGAGGGTTCTATGCATGCGCTCTGCCATGCCGTTCGCTTGCGGATGATAGGCTGACGTGTGATGTAACCTTGCCCCGGTCATCCGGGCTAGCTCCTTGAATAGTTCGGAAATGAACTGGGTGCCCTGATCGGTTGTAATGTCGGTAGGGCAGCCGAATCTGCTCACCCAGCTGCCGTAGAAAGCATTTACAACCTCGCTGGCGGTGATGCCGGCGAGAGGTACTGCTTCTATCCACCTAGAAAACCCATCTATGCAGGCAAGGCAATATCTCAGCCCCTGAGATGTAGGCAGTGGCCCTATCAAATCCATATGGACGTGAGCGAATCGTCCATGTGGGGGGTGAAATGCTTGCAGAGGCGACTTTGTGTGCTGTGTGATCTTGCTCTTTTGGCATGCCATGCAAGTTCTGACCCATGCTTGGCACTGCTTCTGTAGATGAGGCCATACGAATCTCTGGCTGACCGCTCTTGCCGTCGCCTTGGGGCCGGTGTGCGCTAGCTCGTGGACTAGCCGTATGACTGCGTCCCGGTGCTTTACTGGAAAAAAGGTCGGGGCTGTCCGGTGGATAGGTCGCATATGATGGTACCGGTGCCTGTGGGTAATGGCAGGTCTGCCAGCTGCAAGGCGGAAGTGTGTTGCGTGTACTTGCGTAAGTCCGGGTCGGTGAGTTGGTCTTTTGCCATTTGCGCGTAGTCAAGTCCTGGTTGTGTGTTGATGGTTGCTATTCTCGATAGCGTGTCTGCGACTGTATTGTGTTGACCGTGAATGTGCCGTATGTCGGATGTAAATTGTGCAATGTATGTTAATTGTCGTACTTGACGTGGTGAGGTTTTGTGAGGTTGTTGTGTCAGGGCGTATGTCAGCGGTTTGTGGTCTGTGAAGAGAGTAAATTGACGTCCTTCTACCCAGTGCCTGAAATTTTTGATGGCCGCGTACGCCCCTATTAGTTCCCGGTCATAGGCGCTGTATTTTTTTTCGGTTTCGCTGGGCCTTCTCGAGTAGTACGCGAGGGGTTGTCGTTTCGCGCCCACTATCTGGTATAGCGCCGCTCCAATGGCCACGTCCGAGGCGTCCGTGGTCAAGTGTAGGGTTGGATTGGTAAGCGGGTGTGCGAGCTGCGCCGTATTGTTTAGTGCCTGTCTACACTGTTGAAATGCTGCTTGCGGGTCAGGGGACCAGGTAATCGGGCACCTGTCTTTGCGTTTGCTGTTCTTAAGGTATTGCAAGAGAGGTGCCTGTAGGTCCGCAGCGTGCGGAATGAAGCACCTGTAAAAGTTAATGATTCCTAGGAATCTGCGGAGCTCCTCAAACGTTTTGGGCTGTGGAAACTGTGCTATGGCGTCGCACTTTGTATGCGTTGGCTGAATGCCGTCCTTTGACACTATGTGCCCTAAAAATTCGACCCGCGGCTTTCCGAACTGGCATTTGGCTGCGTTGATCGTGACACCGTATGCCGTTAATCGTTGTAGGAGTTGCCTGAGGTGGTGTTGGTGCTGGGCTTCGTCAACCGACGCGACATATATCGTCGATATAAGCGTAGCAGCAGTCCAGCCCTCGTATTACGTGGTGTATGAATCGTTGGAATGTCTGGGCCGCGTTTCTAAGTCCGAAAGTCATCCGCGGAAAATCGTATAGCCCAACGGCGTGATTATCGCGGTTTTGGGAATGTCTTGCGCAGCCAGTGGTATCTGGTGGTAGGCCCTCTCTAAGTCAACGGTGGGAAATACTGATTTTTCTGCCAGCTCGCTGGCAAAATCCTGGATGTGCGGGAGGGGGTATCTATCCGGCACCGTGTGCGCATTTAATTGCCTATAGTCTCCGCATGGTCTCCATTCTCCGTTTTTCTTTCGCACCATATGTAATGGGCTGGTCCAATGACTGTTGGAAGGTCTACAGATCTCCCGTTCTACCATGATGTCGAATTCCGCTTTAGCGGCTTTGTACTTATCTGGTGGGAGCCTGCGCGGTTTCGCGAATGTGCTGGCCCTTTGGTGGTGATAGTGTGTTCCACTTGGTGTCCTGGGGCGTGACGGAACGCTGAAGCTGTGGTTACTTGAGGGTACTCTTGTAGCAGTGCTTCATTAGCGCCTCCTGTCTCTAATGAGTGTAATGTTGGGCGGTAGGCGTCGTTGGCCTAATATGCCTGTCTGTGCATGCGTGTAAGAGTTGGTGCTTGAGGTCTACCGTCCATCCCTGCGCGGTAAGCAAGTCGGCGCATTTATCGGCCTCGCAATGTCTGCGATGTAGAAGGTCCATTGTGCCTTGAGGCCCTTCCCTAAATCGATTGTCATTGATTTTGTTCCGTAGACTTTGATGGTCGTACCGTTGGCCGCTGTTAATGCGTGCGTGGAAGTGCGTGAGGTCGCGTCTGCTTGTGTGGGTGGTATGGCCGAGACTTTCGCACCCGTGTCTACCAAGAACGTGAGTCCAGAATGTTGGTCTGTAAGGAACAGGCGGCTTTGGTTAGAGGCCAGGGGGTTTGCCGCCTCTAGCGCCTGGCCCAGCTGTTTCCCTGCGGATATTCACATGGAGGTGCGCACTTGCGTGCCCTGGGCCGAATCGCGCGTGGAAGAAACAGTAGTATGGTTTACGCTTGGACATGTTAGTGCTTTCATTTGTTCTGAAAGCCTGTTGATTTGATGTTTTATTTGGGTGATTTCGGATGTCGTTTCCGTTGTCGTGGTGTTGCTTTGTGGGGGGGTACGTGTCTTTGACGCCTGCGATTTCTGTATACTCTGCGGTATCGCATGGCGCCTTTGCTGTAGCCGTGTTGTGTGTAATGTCGGGGCCGTGGTGTATGTCGGGTGCGGCGGTGTCTACGGGTGCTACAGATTTAGAATGCTTTAGAGCAAGAATGCGGTCTGCCATCTGTGCCAGCTCTTCCAAAGGAATCCCGGGTCGCTGCGCTACGATTATGGCCCCTACTGATTCTGGTAATTTCGACATCCATATGTGTTCTAGCACAGCGTCTCCGGCAGCTTTTCTCGCTGCTAGCCTTCTGAGGTCACTCAGCAACGCTGAGGGACGTCGGTCTCCCAACGGAGAACAGCCGCTGGAGGCGCTGTGCTGGTGTACTGCCATACCTGAGGAGGAGAAATTGGCTTAGCCTAGCATTCTTCTAGCCCGTCTTCTGCTGGTGTCAGTGCCATGACCTCCGTCGGTAGCGCGGCTGCGATGCATGTAAACTTACCGGCTTCGTTCAGGATTCCTGCCTGCCCCATGACGAGCTCACATTGCCTCTTTGGGGTTGCGTCGCATCTTTGGGGTTGCTCTTTGCGACGTCCCGGGCCAGTTGTTCGGTTGCAATACCATAGGCTGCTGCCTTGGCTCAGATGGTGTCGTTTGCTCTCCCTTAGGCAGCGTCCGCTTCGTCTGAGTGTTTCTTTTGATTGGCATGTTTCGCTGTGTCCCTTATGGCTTTAGCTATTTATCGTTATTAGATAGCTACGTTTTTTTGGTTTAACGAGGCTTATATTTTCTATTCACGCTATGGCTTGGAAAACAAATATATTCAATTGAATTACTTAATCATATGGTTATTTCCAATGCTATATTGTAATTTTGAAACTTGAAACAAATATATTGGAATTTTTTTGTTTGTTTGTTGCTTTGACACTGAGGAAATAGGCTTTACATACCCTTGGTTTCTTCCTTTTGTATGGGTGTCCGGTTCAGTTTCTATTTTTTCCTTCGGGGTCACCAGTTTGTGGCTGTGCCCACAACTGTGGGCTAGTGTGTATCACTCACTACAAATGAAACTACTGCGTACACAACAACAAAATCTTCTTTATTAAATTCTCTGTATGTTACAGGTAATGCGGTGCGAACTTGACTGACTTCTATAATCTTTTATTATTCTGTGTCTGTATATAAAAACATATGGTCTCTCGTATTTTCTCTGTTATACATCAAAAAAATTAAATTAAAAAACAAACAACGAAACAAAAACGCCAGGGAGCCCTGGCTGGAAAATCGCGACAAAAATGACCTGGGGGCAAGCCGCCACAGTAGTTGATACAGATAAGATATTGGAAATAGTTATGACTCTAATAGAAAGACTAAAATCTAAAAATGTTGAAATCCCTGCTTCAATTGATATTAAAGATTTAATGAAAGATCGCTTAGCAGATATAGCTCTTTTTGGAAACAAAAAATAAGATTTTGATTAAATATACTTGTTTAACTTAGTAGCTATATTTGTATCTATATCTCATCCTTTTTTATTTTCTGTATTATCTCTGTGGATAACTGAAGGATAAATTCCTCCTAACTTTACAAATTTCACAGAAATGTATCCTTATTTGAACATATCCAGTGGAATGCGAGATCAGCTGTTGCAAACAAGGGAGAATCTCTACTCCTTTCCTATAAACCGGATGTAAGTGTTCTCTCAGAAACTTAGTTTAAGCCAGGGAAAACATATAAATTTAGAGGTTATAATGTCATTATACAGGATAGAAGAATTGTCTTTATTAGGAACATATAAAACAAATACACAAAAAATAAATCTCTTTTGTTTTGAGACGAATACTCATGGTCCACTGACCGTCTGAGGGGTCGCCTTGAACTTATACAAACTAAACTTTTCCGCCTTGGAAATACAATTTGAAGATAAAAAAATCTGGTGTGAAACACGCACACAACTTTCTCTTACTCCAGTTCTCAAAATTATAATTGACAAATTTTATAGTTTGTGTACCAAATTTAATGAAATTCGTCGAAAACTGAAAAAACTTTTCAGTAAAAGCGCACTTCCGGTTTACTAATTTCTTTGAAACTCGGAATTTTGGCCATCTATTTATTTCTAATTAATTTTCTTTGGATGATAGATTGTATAATCAACTATGATAGCTCTTTAGAGAAAAACATAACTCCACCCTCCCTAAAAGTGCCTTAAATAAATTTCCCAGAGAAATGTTTTAAATAAAGTTGTAGATCTTTGTACGTGTAGTTTATATAGGAAGTTCAAGAAAATCGGCGGAGCCATTTTTGAGAAAATTGCGAAAAAGTGAAAAAATATTTAGTAAAGTGGTAAAGTAAAGCACTTCCGGTTATCCGATTTTTTTCAAACTCGGAATCTCAACAATAAATCCAATTCTAATTAATATTATTTAGATGACAGAATAATTGAAAACGAAAAATCCAAAGTACGAACAGAAATTAAAACTTCTGTAAAGTATGAAGAATTCACAGATGCAACTATTCCAACAGGGGTCATGTGCATTGGTGCTAAAATTTCCTTAAATAACAATGTTAAATTATTTCTAAGAAGTATAACAATCCTATAAACAGAATATCAGAGAGTGCCTGGAAATCCTTTTTTGATAATATTCCCCACCCAGCCCCATATGTGGCGATTTTAATAGTCACCATAGTGCATTAGGCAGCAGTCTAACAGATAGCGTGGGGAGAAATTTATTATTTCAGCTAATGAGGCTAATTTTAATTTTTTAAATGATGGATTTCCTACTCTGATTCAGAATGTAACTCAGCAATCTGTCTCAGCCATTGATATAACATTTTGCTCCTCTCACTATTCTATTTTGATTGCTACACAATACAAGATCCTATGGGTTCAAACCATCTCCCAATCTTAATTATTTCACATAGTTTTGCCTCGAAAAATACCAAATTTAAACCTTACAGAACTTGGAATACTAAGCAAGCAGACTGGTCTATATATAGCACATTAATGCAAGAATCACCGTTTACTCATACATACGAAACATTAATTGAATCAGTCCATTCCCAACTTTAAAGACAAATTTAATAGTAGCCGGTGTAATCTTTGGTGGCAGATGCATGTAGCTCTGCTACATCAAATCGAAAGAAAATTCCAAATATATAAAAATGCCCCAACCCTTGACAATTTCTACTCATAGAAAATTGCATGTGCTATAACAAAACGATATATCAAGCAGACAAAACGTAATGCTTGGAAAGATTTTTGCAATAAATTAATAGGAATACCCCGATTAAATGATATGGGACCAAATTAAGGGGATAAATGGTATAATAAATGTTCACGGACATGGGTGACTAGGCTCATGAAATGCTTTTCAATTTAACCCCTTCTTATGTTCTTAATAGTTTGCCTGTTATTTCTGAATCTAATGGTCAACATCTTCTGTTGCAAGTTTTTCAGCTTGCAGGAATTCAGTCATCCATTAAAAACAATTTGAATACCGTTCCTGGTAAAGATCAGCTTGTGATTCCTTTGCTAAACCATTTACCAGAGAATATTATAAATAATGTTTTATTCATATTTAGCGATATATGGTCAAAAGAATTTTTCCTTTAGACTTATGTAGTTATTCCTACATAAAAACCCGGTAAACCCAGTTACTTGTCAAGCTCATACACACCTATATCATTATCACCTTGTATGCTTAAAACGTTTGAAAGGTTAATTAAGTGTAGATTGGAGTGGTGGCTGGAGTTTCATGACAAATTATCATCTAGTCAATATGGTTTTCGTAAAGGTAAGTCAACTATGGACGCAATAAATGAGTTGGTTACCGATATACATTTAGGTTTTTCTTCGCATAAGATAACACTGGCTATATTCCTAGACATAAACAAAGCTTACGATAATATATATATGTGTCTTCTCGCAGGCAGAATGCTTTCTTTAAATATTCCCCCTCATTTTATTTAAAATAATAAAGTTATTGGGTAATAAGCATATTTACCTTCGATCGAAAATGTACTCTTGGGACTTCGCATAGCATTAAAAGGGTTACCTCAAGGGGCATATTATATCCTTTATAGTATGCTATATACATATTAGACATAGAGGATTATCTGCCAGATGGGGTAAATATCATCCAGTACGCCGATGATATATGTTTATATGTTACGAATGCAGATGCTTCGGATGTCAACTGAAGTAGGATGAAGCTATTCAAGGTATGATTAAATGAAACAATAATTATAGGCTCTCTATTTCTAAAGAAAAGTCTATAGTGTGCTCTTTTGACAGAAAACGGAGTCCATCTTTTAGCGAAATTATTACATTAGGAGGTCTACAATTCGTATGAAATCTCAAGTAAAATTATATTTTAGATCAGAAGCTGAAGTGAAATAAACATGTAGCTTATATTGCTGATAACTAGAAAAATAAACATTTTAAGGACCATAACCAACTTGAGATGGGGCGCAGATCCAGCGACTTCCATGCTGTTCTACAAATCCATTATTAGATCCATTCTTGACCATGGATCGGTATTTTATGGAGAAACAAGCAGCTCTAGCATAAAGAAACTAGATCCAATTCAATATACATGTATACTACTATGTTATGTCATTCTCAAATCCATTCCAATTGATATTTTGCTATCAGAGTTTGCAAAGTTACCAGTGGACCACTCTGCTGACAAAGAAAACTGCTGTCTGACAAATTACTCCTTAGATTCCTCTCACACAACCGCCCGGTAACTAATAATATCTGTCAGTTAAATACAAAAGTTCTGACTGCTTCTTACTGGAGGAAAAAGAAGGCTCCATTACTAACACAAGTTTTATAGATATATCACCGTACATCGATACTACATGCACAAACAGGAAATTACCACAATTTGGCATAGATCACAAAATCATTACCCAATCTTTTCAAATAGTTTATATAAATGTCCTATAAAGTTCCACATCTTTTTACACTAATGAATTAGCGATGGGTTTCATTGCAGAGAAATGGCCCGACTCCCATCTTATTTTCATAGATTGTTCAATATCCAAGTTGGAGTAGGATATGCAGTACTCGACCCCAAAAATTCCGTTAATAAAATGTTAACCCTTCCTTAGATATATACCGTTTATTGGGCCGAGTTAATTGCCATCTCGGAAGCATTGCATTATGCTGCTACCATTCGAAATAATGAGATTCTAGCTCTTTCTGATAGTAAAAATACTTTCATGAAATTAGAGCATTTTAATTTGAGATCTAGTGTAGATAATCTAATTTTAAGTATATTAAAAATGTTATAGAACTAACGATCAGAGGAAAATCTGTATCATTTGGATGGATCAAAACACATGTTGGTATCAGAGGAAATGAGAGAGTGAACTCGCTAGCTAAGAAAGCAAGCTAAGAAGGACAGAAGGCCATCATTAAAATTCCTTTTCTTGATGCGGCAAATAATCTTGAAAATCAAATTCGGACTCAATGGCAGTATAAATTTTCAAATTCTCCAAAATGGTCGTTTTATAAATCAACCAACCCATATATCCCGTGGGGTCTGGCATGCACTATACACTTTAAATAATAATACAATAGGAATCGTATGCAGATTGAGAGCAAACCACGGACTTTGCAGGGTTTATCTGAATAACATAGTGAAAGAAGCAAACTGTACATTTTGCAACGTTCCAGAATCTGTAGAACATATAATAATGTCCTGTATACTGTATAATTGGGATAGATAAAAACCATTTCATAATAAATAATTTAGTTGTTCATCCTTTTAATTATCAATGTTTATTACTTCATCCCAAAGAAGAAATTTGTCTATTAATTGCTGGTTTCTTTCAATCCATCAAAGAATAGTTTAAAATTGAGTTATCTCTAGCTGGGTGCTATAGAACAGGTTTATATATTTCTAAAATTCGGTTTGGCTACTATGGCACAGCTAATGCCAAGAAAGGAAAACAAAAATTGTAGTGAAAATGATATGAAACTGTCGTTTATTGATTTGTGACTATTTCCTACCTTCAATATTTTCTATTTGGTTGTGGTTACAAAACAAGCTTATTTCTATTTCTTAGACTTCTTCTTCATCCTTCTTATATTGCTTCTTCTTCCTGCTGCAAGAGTAAGTACTATGATCTGTCAAATTTTCGACTTGAGTTTTCAATACTTGCTGCATAAACAGAGCACATTCTCTTTCGAACGAGATACAATTAAATAGCACGTGATGTCGTCTGCCATAGGATATTGCACACTGGATCTGGCAAAATGCTGAAACGCTGAAGATAATCTTTAGTTCTCCTATGACTTAATAACAACTGCGTCAGTGATAATTAATTGTAATTTTAGTTGTGAATTTAAGTTATTAATTACAGTTGACTCCAAATAAAAGATGTGTAAAATCTTGATCACTATCTTATTATAATAACATATATATTTAACTTCTACAAATTACAATTATAACAAGGAACAATTACAGTAGAATTCTTTAATCCTTTGTATACGAATTGCATTAGAACATGGAACACAATAGCTAAAAGAGATCCATAAGAAAAACTCTGTTAGGAAAGGAACTATAACATGGAGGTAATCTAGAGGTTAGGCGGGCTCTCAATTTAACCACCATTAGTTGGGGGGCCGCCAAAGTACTCTCCTCCGCAGTGATAACGGTGATAAGAAGTTTTTGGAATCGAGCATGCCGTCCGCTGCAAGTGGTTGTCTGGGGTGTAGGCTGTGTGGTAAGTTCTGGAGCTGGTGTCGTGGTTGGTATAGATTCTTGAGGCTAATACATGGAGCAGCATCTTCCGTATTTCGTTGAAGGCTGGTTTCAGACGCCGCTGGGTTTCTCGGTTCAGGCAATTACCCTGTAGGGCAGGGGTTCTTAACCCTGTGCCCGCGAAGCTATTTTTGTGCGCCCGCGATTGTCCGCTATGTACTATATCAATATCAACCGTGGCCAAACCGCGGCCCGCCACGAATTTTTGTGTGGCCGCGAGATTCATCATACTTTTAGAAATAAAATATAAGCAAGAAATTATTACAGCAATACAAGACGTGCAGTTATCTAACGATACAACTACTAAGAGAATACAGCTGCTATCAACTAATTTACAAAGTCATTCCAATTGATATTTTGCTATCAGAGTTTGCAAAGTTACCAGTGGACCACTCTGCTGACAAAGAAAACTGCTGTCTGACAAATTACTCCTTAGATTCCTCTCACACAACCGCCCGGTAACTAATAATATCTGTCAGTTAAATACAAAAGTTCTGACTGCTTCTTACTGGAGGAAAAAGAAGGCTCCATTACTAACACAAGTTTTATAGATATATCACCGTACATCGATACTACATCGAAACAGGAAATTACCACAATTTGGCATAGATCACAAAATCATTACCCAATCTTTTCAAATAGTTTATATAAATGTCCTATAAAGTTCCACATCTTTTTACACTAATGAATTAGCGATGGGTTTCATTGCAGAGAAATGGCCCGACTCCCATCTTATTTTCATAGATTGTTCAAAATCCAAGTTGGAGTAGGATATGCAGTACTCGACCCCAAAAATTCCGTTTATAAAATGTTAACCCTTCCTTAGATATATACCGTTTATTGGGCCGAGTTAATTGCCATCTCGGAAGCATTGCATTATGCTGCTACCATTCGAAATAATGAGATTCTAGCTCTTTCTGATAGTAAAAATACTTTCATGAAATTAGAGCATTTTAATTTGAGATCTAGTGTAGATAATCTAATTTTAAGTATATTAAAAATGTTATAGAACTAACGATCAGAGGAAAATCTGTATCATTTGGATGGATCAAAACACATGTTGGTATCAGAGGAAATGAGAGAGTGAACTCGCTAGCTAAGAAAGCAAGCTAAGAAGGACAGAAGGCCATCATTAAAATTCCTTTTCTTGATGCGGCAAATAATCTTGAAAATCAAATTCGGACTCAATGGCAGTATAAATTTTCAAATTCTCCAAAATGGTCGTTTTATAAATCAACCAACCCATATATCCCGTAGGGTCTGGCATGCACTATACACTTTAAATAATAATACAATAGGAATCGTATGCAGATTGAGAGCAAACCACGGACTTTGCAGGGTTTATCTGAATAACATAGTGAAAGAAGCAAACTGTACATTTTGCAACGTTCCAGAATCTGTAGAACATATAATAATGTCCTGTATACTGTATAATTGGGATAGATAAAAACCATTTCATAATAAATAATTTAGTTGTTCATCCTTTTAATTATCAATGTTTATTACTTCATCCCAAAGAAGAAATTTGTCTATTAATTGCTGGTTTCTTTCAATCCATCAAAGAATAGTTTAAAATTGAGTTATCTCTAGCTGGGTGCTATAGAACAGGTTTATATATTTCTAAAATTCGGTTTGGCTACTATGGCACAGCTAATGCCAAGAAAGGAAAACAAAAATTGTAGTGAAAATGATATGAAACTGTCGTTTATTGATTTGTGACTATTTCCTACCTTCAATATTTTCTATTTGGTTGTGGTTACAAAACAAGCTTATTTCTATTTCTTAGACTTCTTCTTCATCCTTCTTATATTGCTTCTTCTTCCTGCTGCAAGAGTAAGTACTATGATCTGTCAAATTTTCGACTTGAGTTTTCAATACTTGCTGCATAAACAGAGCACATTCTCTTTCGAACGAGATACAATTAAATAGCACGTGATGTCGTCTGCCATAGGATATTGCACACTGGATCTGGCAAAATGCTGAAACGCTGAAGATAATCTTTAGTTCTCCTATGACTTAATAACAACTGCGTCAGTGATAATTAATTGTAATTTTAGTTGTGAATTTAAGTTATTAATTACAGTTGACTCCAAATAAAAGATGTGTAAAATCTTGATCACTATCTTATTATAATAACATATATATTTAACTTCTACAAATTACAATTATAACAAGGAACAATTACAGTAGAATTCTTTAATCCTTTGTATACGAATTGCATTAGAACATGGAACACAATAGCTAAAAGAGATCCATAAGAAAAACTCTGTTAGGAAAGGAACTATAACATGGAGGTAATCTAGAGGTTAGGCGGGCTCTCAATTTAACCACCATTAGTTGGGGGGCCGCCAAAGTACTCTCCTCCGCAGTGATAACGGTGATAAGAAGTTTTTGGAATCGAGCATGCCGTCCGCTGCAAGTGGTTGTCTGGGGTGTAGGCTGTGTGGTAAGTTCTGGAGCTGGTGTCGTGGTTGGTATAGATTCTTGAGGCTAATACATGGAGCAGCATCTTCCGTATTTCGTTGAAGGCTGGTTTCAGACGCCGCTGGGTTTCTCGGTTCAGGCAATTACCCTGTAGGGCAGGGGCTCTTAACCCTGTGCCCGCGAAGCTATTTTTGTGCGCCCGCGATTGTCCGCTATGTACTATATCAATATCAACCGTGGCCAAACCGCGGCCCGCCACGAATTTGAACGATGATATGCAAAAATGTAAATGGTTTTCACTTCAGTTAGACGAGTCGACAGATTTATCTGATAAGGCGCAATTGGCAGTAAATTAGCAATTTTCGATTGTTGAGCCAGTGGCTTCATTTTTTGTAAACCCATTCAGTCCTCAAATTAATATTTCTTAAGTTGATGGGGAAAATCATTCAGGAAGAAGCATCTTCAATTGAAGATGAGATCTTAAATATTCAGACTGATATTGTATTAAAATCGTGCGGACTTAATGAAAAGATTTGGAATCTAGCCGAAGATATGAAATATCCCCTTGAAAAATATCCCGATGAAAAAAGCAGCTTACAAATTAAAATCCTGTTTCGGTCCCACATATTTATGTGAATCGTTGTTTTCTACAATGAACACAATTAAATCAACAATCAGATCTCGACTTAACGATAGCAATCTCGAAGATGCTATAAGATTGGGAATATCAGCTTATACGCCTGACTTTGAAAAATTAGCGGATAATATGCAATGTCAAAAATCGCATTACGTGTAACTATTTCGAATTTCTTGTTACCTTTTTAGTGTAGGATATTGTTTATGATGCTTATGATTGCAATAAAATAAAGAAATATTAAGAATCGTTATACTTTTTTTGACCGCGCCCGCCAGCAATTTCCTGTTTGTCAGATGTGCCCAGATGGGGAATAAGGTTAAGAACCTCTGCTGTAGGGCATGTCATAAAAGAGTTGAAGTGGTCTTCGAACTGCACCTTTCTATAACCCTATCACAATGGTTTGTGATCTGTGAATGACGTGAATTAGTGGCCTTCTAAATAATGTCTATAGTATTTTACTGACTGATATCAGCTAAAAGTTCTGTGTCATATATTCTATATGTCTGCTAAGTGCTTGACAGTTTTTTAGAATAAAATCCAAGATGTTCGAAAATGCCAGCAATTGTTGTTGTGGTGGTTGGTTCCGCAGAGCTGGAAAGCATCAGAGACATATTCCGTGATAGCCAGCTTCATTTTGTGGTCATCGACCGGTTTCGGGCGTTCACCATCTTCAGCATGCGTTTTTCAGACAGTGTGACAACACAGACTTGCACAGAGCAAATTCAGTTTTTCACAGGCTCTGTGTCAGTGTGCGCAGAGCTCGAGTGGTACTGCGCAGCATGGAGCTCGAGTGGCTTTACTATCGAGTGTCTATTCCATATGATATTACTGCTGAAAGTTATCTCTAGGTATATAACCTCCTTCTTCCACTATATCTCAGTTCCGGCCAACCGGATGTTTCTCAGATGTAGAAGTGTTGTTCTTCTAGTAAAGAGTACTATCGTGGTTTCTGTTGTATTGATATTCACCCCGACAGAAAACACAATTACTGGGCTTTTTGGCCCGTTATATTATTTCACATAGGCTTTCTTAAACTTAGCATTTAGACAATATCATCGGCTTATCCTTGACAAGATCCATGAGTTTGACGAGTGGTTTGTCAACCATCAAGCAAGGGTGACAGTACCCTCCTTGAGGACAGCCTTTGTACTGATCTTGATGGACCGCAGCACAACCATTGTCTCCACTGTTCTTGTGGGCAGCATCTTGTACATCGATTTTGCCGTTGTACTGTTCACTTCTCTTTTAATTATGGCAACAGCCTCGCAGGAGCTGCCACGGGCCCGATCTGTCAGCTAGTACTAAACCGTATCCGTTGTTCTTCCCGCTCGTTATGCATGCTGTCGCGATGGAAAAGCACCCTCTCCAGAACCATTGTCCCTATGCGATTGTCCACGACTTTCTTCATTGCCTAAAAGAACCTGAAGACCTGAAGGATTCTGTTAGAGTGGCATATCTCTTACCCATTTTCGGGATGACGCCACTTTACCAAGAACTCGTCTATACCCGAACCAAACTGCTTCGAGTTATTCTGACCAAATGTGAAAGGGTTTCCGTTTGCCATTCTGTTGAAAGTTGCTTACTGCTCATTCCAGCGTTGAAGGTGTACAAATGGACGTAGCCATCTCCCAGTCAGTCCTACCCGTTTTGCTGGGCTTCTCTATCTCAGTCTCATCTTCTGACGGCGGGCTGCGTGATAAATGAATGTCCAGTAAGAGAAGAGCTATTTGCCCTCCATTTTGTGAGTAGCTACCATTAGGTTTCTGACATAGAACGTCTATACCATGCCTAGCCAAGCTTTATGTAATCTTGCAGCAGTGGGCGAGATAATGTCCTCACAGAATTTCCGCAAAGCTCTTCTATGCTTTCTTCATCTTTTGTTTGTAGATTGTAAGCCTCTCCGTGTAGCATTGCCAACCTACCGTGCGCTCCCCTTTATTGAAAAGCTTGGCAATTCAGTCTTAGTAATGACAAATTTTTTATCCACCAGGATGCATCCCTACAACCATTGAAAGCACCTGTAAGTGTCCATTACCCCTTCTAGATGTTGCGCTAACTGTCATTGATGTTGCGGCAACTTTCTGATGCCAATACAGTGTAGAGCACATCTCATATTATTATCATCATCCCAATCCATTCCACTAGGGTTCCTCCAATTAAATGCTCCGTCGACGAACCCCTCCAGCCAGAACTAATGATATTATTATCAGACAGAAATTGCCGTATGCTCTAACTGCCAATCGTGAGTTTTAAGACTTCTTCTCTTGCCCACAAAGTTGTGTGGCGCCCCCATATAAAATATGCCTAGACTAGATTGAAGAATAAATTCTAAAAAGTACTCACCTCTCCTATTGTTGTTCTTTACCTTTTCTATTATTGTTTTATTATTATCTTTGAGTTCCGACGGATTTCTTTAAATTTGGTATACTATGAATATTGAGCCTATCACTTTTGTTTGAAACTTTCTTCACTAGAAAATTCATTGCAATAAGTTTAGGAGGGGGGTGGGAGTTTATGTTTTCCATAAAAAATGTCATTATATTGAATTTAGATCCCCCCCCCCATTGTTATAAAATTGTAGACAAATAAACATTCAATAAAAATTTAAGTTTGAAGAAAATTACCTGTAATTTAAAGTTCTGTAAACTGTAGTTGGAGAAAGTCGTGTGAGTTTTCACACCACATTTTTATCTTATTTATTTGACACGAGTGTAAAATGACAAACTACTCAGTTTGTCACTCTAAGAGACTCTATGTGAGTACTTAAAACACGCTCGAGGTAAGGTTTGTGAAGGAGAGTTTTAGAAAGACTTTCTCTCGCTTTCTAAAAACTTAAAACTATTTAAAAAAAAAAAAGACGATATAAATAGTGGTATGAATAATTACCTCTACAAGGCCATTGAAAAGAAGAAGGTTATGAAGAATGTGAGTTTTAAGTTAAGCAAAATTAAGTAATTTATGTTTTCTGATGTGCAGTACATTGTTATATTGACTTTAAATTGTTAAAACAAATGTTTAATTTAAGAACTTAAACAGTATATTACAAATTTTAGCAATTTTACCCGAACATTAAAATTTGTTTCATTCAAAGATAGCAACGCTGAGTTTACTTTTAATCTCTAGAGATTAAAGCTCAAATTTAACTCTGTAAAGATTGAAATGATAACTTTAGACACTGATTTTAGTGGAAATTGAGTTCACATTATTCAACTATTGTAGAACAGAAAGATTTTCAATTAGCAATTTCACATCATAATATAGGGAAGGGATTAGCTCAGTGGTAGCGCGCTGGACTAGCAACGCGGAGATCACGCGAATCCAGTCGTGCTGCCCTTAGATTTTCTCTTCCTAGGAGCCCCTACAGCCCACTGTCCGGTGATGGACAGTGTTGTCTGTAACGGGAGAACACTGTCCGGAGGCCGGCAGTGCACTGAGAAGGCTCCGGGCGCAAATGACACAGATGTTGAGACGCCTTAAATAAAAAATAAAAAACAAAAAAAAAAATCATAATATTAATTAACAAACTGTTTATAATATCAAGGATATTGATACTGAACCAGGATTTCAATAAAACAATTATAATAATATATAATTTGTATTCAGCAACCAGCCGTTAGGTACATAATATAGAAAAAAAGAATATGTGTAGAAAACAAATTCCATAGCAACATTTTTAGCATTTAAATGAACAATGAGTATTATTTGGTATTTGATTCTCTGTGTATTGTGTGGTGATGGACGTGTGTGAGGAATATATTTACTTTGGTGTGTCTACTCAAACTAAATATATATACAAAAAAAAAAAGTTTTGAACTGAGTGAAAACTGTGTTTTACATGTTTATTTTTTATACTCTTTGTTTGTTTTCTTTTGTGTACTGAGTATATGTAGTTAGCTCGCCTTGCATTCGTGTACTTTCTTTTTATTGTGTTTTTCTTATTGTGTAGAGTGAGTGAGTGAACTTTCCTTTATTTTACCACTGACTGGGGCCGTGTTTAAACTAAGTAAGTTATTATAGATTCTCTTTATTTTTAACAGATTATTAGCTATCCTTGGGAGTAGCTAACTAGTTAACAGAAATAGTTAATTAAGAAATTATAATGAAGCCTTTCTATTTTTTTTGAGTATGAATTCTAATTTTCAGTAAAATGATGCAGTCCACTGGCCGCTTTGGAATTCACACATGGCAATTGTTCACATAGTTGCAATTGTTGGCCGTTAGAATGTGATCTGATGGATCTGATTGTTGGCTTACCGACCTTGAAGTGTTCAGGGTAAAAAAAACAGAATAATTTTAGGTTTTTTGTTCAAAACCCGACGTTTCGGCAAACATTGTTTGCCATCTTCAGGGACCCTTCATAAAGAAAAATTATTGAATTAAAAATATAACTAGTAAAAGCACTGAAAAACAAATATAAATACAAAAAATAAAATAAAGTAATTACAAAGGTAAAAAAAGTAGAAAATTGCAGCAAGGTTACAAACCTGTAAGAGCAGTATGGAAAAGTTATTAATAACATTTTCGGCTGTGTAAAAAATTTTGAATGTTCTGCCACTTAAAGGTTGAGGAGGAAAAATCCGGGAATCATAAATCGTCGGTAGTGAAGGAACCAAGAAGTAGGATAAATATATATATATTTTTTTGCACATTGAGTTGGATCCTACGAAGTAATTTACAGCAGATTTAAAGAATTTTTAAAGTTTATGGTATTACAAATAACCATTTCATAATGAGATGTAGCACTTACACCCCTTGTGTTCTGAACTATTTTGGAATTTAAATAAGATAAGTGGCAAAAATGTAATGTGCTAAGTACAAAATACAATCTAAATAATAAACGATTATATGAAAACGGTAGTCTTTGAAATACAAAGGTGGTAATGTAACAGCATGAAGTTTAATCAGTATCAAAATCAGATTCAACACGCAGTCAGGGCATTCAGGTCTACGTCGTCTTCATTTTATAACACATGCTTCTGGGTACAATTTTGACTTTGTTGACCTCCTAGAAGTTGATACTGAAGAAAATTGTAAAAGTCATGGTGCATAAGGGGGCACAAATTGTAGAAGGTCCTGCAGGTTTTTGAACTTCCAGCTTGGAAAAGCCTAAAATGTCACTAAAGCTTTCTTTGTAGGAAAGGATCCACGGTTCATACTTTGTGAAGTGAAACCACTGCATCTTCCATATACCAGTCACTGTGTCTGAGATAACGCTTACGAGAATCTAGAGTGATGAAGTCTTCTTGATTCATCCTCACCACCATGAACTTCTTACTAGCCTTGGGCTTCTCAATGTTCTGGAACTAATACCTCGCCGTCACTACTCTTCTCAGAACTTTCTATTATTCCGAAATTCTGGTCACATTCCAGGATGAGGGTCCAGAAACTAGGAATTTGTGATCTGCAGTTTGGATATTGGTGTTGCGGATAATATAAAGTCAGAATTTGACAATATAATGATTTTTGTTTTGTCCCCCTTCATTGTCGCTGAATGCCGTCAAATAAGTGACACTGCTAGGCAAGGAAGAAATGAATTTGAGCAGGCAGGAAGCAATTTTTACTAGTTTATCAGTTCTCTTTCTTCAGTTTCTTCATCCTCATCCTCAATTTCTTCCTCATTATTATTCACTAGTTTTATCATTTCTTCTTCTTCTTCTTCCTCTACCAATCGAGGTGGCCGCCATTTCCTGTAGACCTGCCAACCTCCCTTATTTCTTTCTGCTCCTTCGCACCAACCATGGCGGCCTCGATATTATGTTCTTTCCTTCTATCTCCTTTTTCTTCAATATATCCGTAACAGTAGGAAATTGTCGGTACTTACGTACTCCTTTATTAACCCACGGTTCCTCATAGCTTCCAATTGTCTTTGTACTTCTTCAAGCTTATGACGGAGGTTAATATTTTCATGCACGCTACTTATCTCTCCATTCCTAGACCTATGCATTTCCTGAAGTTGTCGAAATTTGCGTTAAACTCTCTAATTTTTCCACCGCTTTTTCATGTCTGGCTTTTTCCACCTGTTACTATCCAGGTGATTGCCTAGATATCGCAATATTATAATAATTGAAAACATTACATATACATCTTATTTTACAGCCTGATGAATACAACTTCTAGCAAACATACAAAAACCTTATAAAGGCTGGAACACAATGAATACATCTGCACTATATCTCATGTGCTCCAAACCAATAGCTATCTGGTTAAGTAGTTTTTCTTCACATCACTAAAATGCAGCACCAGGTTGAGTAACACACATATCCTTCGTGTTCTAAACAGAAGGGAACAATCGCTTTCTTGTCCTATACCTAACTCGGATATTTTAAAAAAATCACTTATACCCCTAGTGCTGTAGACCCCACATATGTATATATACATTTTAAATTAATAATTAAATCATTGAGTTTTTGTAATAACATAGAATTATTGGGTATAGGATAATATAGAAAGGAGGAAAGGGAATTAGCAAGGGAAGTACGTAAGATGATGAGGCTCAGAATTGGGTGAATGTATAGATTCTACTTTAAGGAATGGAGGATGTTGTTGTAAAGAGATCAAATGATTTCTTTGTGGTTTATGGGATTGGGTTGTAGGTGGATATGTATTGATTCTGCTAGGAGGCGTTTTGTGCGATTAGGTTGTGTTGTTAAAGTGGATGGGTTTTGCAGGTCAAAGGAATGATTTAGTGATAATTCATGTTTGGAAAGAACTGTGCTGTCTATTTTTTTGGAGGTGATGTCATATTTATGTTGGTTTAGTCTTTTGGGTAAATATTGTGAGCTCTCTCATACATAAGTGGCATTGCACAGTAGTGTAGTGCATTTGATGCTGTAAAATGTGTGGATGGTTAGAACTAAACAAAACCCAACTCCTAAATCTTTAACTGGCAGTACACTCAAAACTATTGACACAACCGAAAATGTTGTAGTAAGTTTTCCATACTGGTCTTACTTTGAGGTTTGTAACCTTGCCGCAATTTTCTACTTCATTTATCTGTGTAATTAGTTAGTTATTTTATTTATTTACATTTTTTTTATTTATATTTGTTTTTCAGTGCTTTTACTAGTTATATTTTTAATTTAATAATTTTTCTTTATGGCCCTGAAGCCCCTGAAGATGACAAACACTGTTTGCCGAAACATCGCGTTTTAAATAAAAAAGGACACTAAAATTCTTTTGTGTGTTATTTTACCGTGGAAACTTGCTGGTCGACAGGCCGACAGTCGGATACATTAGGGTTTTCTTTTTTACAAAACCAGTTATGTATTAATACATAATCGTTTTTTTCATCCATTGTTTGCATCATTACGAAAAGATATATGATTTCATAACTGAATTCATGTTTAAATTATTGTTATGTTTTAACACACTTTTTTCCCCCATAGATCAACACTGAACTAATACTAATCACAAATATATTATACTTAGCAACATTCATCGAAGCAGATTACATAAATATTTACCTGCTACTATTAAAGAGGGTAGTTTTGTGCCTAACAACAGGAAAATTCCTTATAGTTGTAGGTCGACCAAAATATCTAGAACAACGAAATGAGTGCGCTTGAAGTCGTGTACTGATAAGGTTGGGAAGGTTGCTTGTTTATTTACTATTTTGGCGCGCGGTAGTGCTTATTCCTGCTTGGTTTAACTTATTAGTATTAAAAGTCTTATTAAAGAATGAAAAGTCGTTCGTAAACATTGCATTTTCCTAGAGCACTTAGTGTATCTAACCTTCCAGTATTATGAAGTATTTTGAAGGTTTATGATCTCCGTGGTTTTCGTATTTTTTCGACCAAGTCGGCTGTAGTTCCTTCAGTAGCGGTGGTTCAAGAAATTTCGGTCGACCTATACAATACTTCTGCACATTCTCCGAATGTCGTTTATTCGAAGAATACGTTTTTTGGGAGGCCTTTTTGGTAAAAAGCGAACGAATGTTTTCTCATGGGTCGTGGGGGTTCTGGGGGAAGGGTAGTTTGGGGGTGGTGTTGGAAAAACGTATTCACGTATGTTGCAACAGTCATAAATACTATTTCAAATTAGATAAATTTTTAGAAACTGTTATAATATATACATATATAAAATTGATTATAAATCAAACTGATTGATCATCATTAAATATGAATAGATTCCTTGTAATACCTGGAACAAAAAATAGTGTATTAGCACTTGAACGTAAAATGTAATTTAAACAAAAATGAATCGTTCGCTGTCCAAAACAAACAAGATTTTTTCTTTCTAAACTTGAACTTTTTTAATAAAATTTTCACAATATTTTTTAGTAAATAATTAGATATGAGATTGAGGAACATTCTAGTCTTCAGAGATCTTGACGTCGTTTCGGCCAAATTATAAAAATTTAACGGTACAGTTGATTTTAACATCTGCCTAATCTGTATAGGTAGTCCAAAATATCTTGAACATCGAAACGAATGCGCTAGTAGCGGAGTAGAATTCAAACAGACATTGTATCGTTTGTTAACTTATTATTTCTGCACGTGATTAGTGCTTATTTTTGCTTAATTCAATTTTTTTCAGTATTAAAAGTATAAAATTAGAATTAAGGTGTTAAGATATTAAAAAAAGAATTATTATAAAAAGATGGTTATTTAAAAAGAAATTGTTTCTAAATTACAATAAAAAATAGTGATGGTCAAATTAGGAATTGGTTTCAAACGTTTATGTGCTCAACAACTTTCGTATTCTTTCGTCCAAGCTGGCTGTAGTTCCTTAAGTTACCGATGTTCAAGAAATTTGGTTGACCGAAAAGTAATAATTGTCTTTATTTCAAAACTATTTACATAGTAAAATAAAATAAATAATCCTGGTACTAACAAAAAGACAATAAATACTACATGGTCAAAAGACCGTCCGGGGAGTTGAAAGAAAAATGATCTACCTTTGAACGATCGCAGAGATATAAACAGGAGAAATAATAAAAGATATTTTTTTAAATTATAGGAATGGGTAACAAAACAATGCATAATGAAATTATAAAACAACTTAAAATTGTAAACTTTCTCAACGTGAACGAAACTACACCAACTTATTTTATTTTATTTTCTATACATATAAACCATTATATAAACCATAAGTACATAATAAACCGTATCCCTTTAAAACTAGTATCATGTCACAAAATATACCATTATGCTCCTAAAAAACTTTCCCTACACAACAATGCCTCTTTACAATAACCTGTAAGTCTCGACCAGTTATATCCATTGACACAATTAATGAACTCATTACCTTCTAAATATACTTGTTTAAACCACTTAATTCTAATACTGCTCAACTTTGTACAAATAGGTACAAAATGATAAACATCTTCATTCTCACATATATAGAGGACATGTGGAATTGATTTTTTTAAAAGGTTTACCATTTAAATTTAAAAATTCACCTCTTATTTTAATGATCCAAATTGCATCATTTAGTGGCATATCATGTATATAACTTTGATCATAACTTAAATCTTTATACAGTAAAAATCTTTTTGAATTTCTTGCAGCTGTAATAAACTCTTTATTTGTTTGAATTGAAATTCCATCTCTCAATTTTCTAAACTGACATTCTAAGATACGAGTATCCCCAAAATCCAAAACAATATTAATGCTATATTTTGCCAAAATTTCTGCCACATCTTTAAACCAATATGTTTTAGATACAACTGTTTTACATGCCAATAATTTAGCAAGTCTATTTACTGGCAGATTTAAAGTTTTAACAATATAATCATGTTGCAATTTCAAATTATACAGAAACAAGGGCGAAATTCTAGTTTCAAGATGTAAAATATATGTTGGCGTATACTGAGCTAACTGTAATATTTTTTTAATAAAAAATCTAAGCAGTTTTTCTACTTCTAAGCATTTCTATCCATATCTGGCCACAGCATAAAATAGCACTTGAAACAGAATTGAACACATTCTGTTTTGCTGAAAAATTTATATTTTTATTCAATATTACATTTTTCCAAATGGAATTGAGACCTAATTTTGCTTTAGCTAGTCCTGCTGATACATGTTTTTTAAAAGATAAAGTTGGCGTTAATAAGACCAAATATTGATAACTGTTAACTACATGAATTTTCTCTTTTCCGCACCACCATTTTTCATACTTAGCTGGTATTCCTAAATACCATAATTTGAGATTTGCGAAGGTTAAGTTTTAAATTCCATCTTTGACAATAGCTTTCCAGATCAAACATGGACTTCTGTAATGACTTTACATCAGATGATAATAACACAATATCATCGGCATACGCCAATAATTTTATATTGATATTGCCTACAAATACTCTATCCGGGAGATAGTTTTCTAAATCATTAATAAATAGCTCAAATAACAGAGGACTTAGCAAACAATCTTGTCTCAAGCCCATTTTATTTTCAAACATGTCAGTAATTTCTTCTTTGCACCACACTCCACTTACCGAACCCTGATATAATTGTTCTATTACCCGAATTATCTTGGTGGATAATCCTATCTCATAAAGCTTACATGTCAAGGCATAGCGGTCAATAGAATCAAAAGCCGCAGTATGATCCACAAAAAATGCAAAAATTTTGCTTCTCTTTTGTCTCAGATTCAATTTAATTAAACTAACTAAATTAAAAACATTATCCACTGCAGAATAATTTGGACGAAAACCGGCTTGTGATTCCTTTAATACATTCCTCACAAACACCCATTTAGCTAATTTATTTAAGAGGAAAGAGGTAAATATTTTTGCTATAGTATTTCCATAATTGTTCACTAAATTTAGACTTCCTTTTTTATGAAGAGGGAGAACAATTACCTCCTTAAAATTTATTGGAACATCGCCACTTTCATAGATAGCGTTATATATGTCTTAACAGTTTAATTAAAAAAAGAGATCCGAGCTGTTGTTAAAAAAATCATAGGGTCTATTCCCGGGGCCTTATTATTTTTAACAACTGCTAAAACATCTTTCAGATCCTCAAAGACAAAAGACCGATCTAAATCTTTATTTAAAATAAGTGATTTAGCATAAAATCACTCCAGTAAAATCCGCAAGCAGAGGAGGATTAAATAGCTTTTTGAAATGGTCAACCCATTCTTCACTGAAATGTTACCGACAGATTTAAACGTATTGCAACTACTAATTCTGATAGCATCCCAAAAACTCTTTGAATCTTTAATATACCGTAACTTCTTTATACAATCTTCATAAAACTCTTTTTTCTGTTTTATATATATTTTTAAACTCTTTTTTCGATTGTAAATTGTTCCTTGCCAGAAGCTCGATATTTTTTTAATTCCTTAAAGGCAACACGCCTAGCTTTAAAACATTTATTATCAAACCATTTGTTTTTTGGATGTTTACCGAGATTCAAATCACAAAACAATCGATTATTTGATGAATTTTTAATTGCTTTAATTAAGTAATTTAACTGTTCCGAGATATTCAATGACTCAGTATTGAAATTTTGTAGCTTTTCGCCCAAATGTTTTAAATATTTACATTTATATTCAGCTGTCCACTTTAATTTTGGTAATATCGGGAATACTTGCTGTTTCACATCTCTCATATAAAGTTTACAACTCAATACCAGAGGGAGGTGTCTGAAAATATTTGAGTATCCACTTTAAAACTAAAGACAAAAGGAAGCAAGTTACATGAAGCTGCACATATCTATTACAGAGCTACCCGCTCCTCCTACGAAAGTACATTGGCCAGCGAAGTCACCTTCTACCCGTCCATTCAAAATGACTAAATTGAAATGATCAAAAAACTCAATTAATTTTATACCATTACTATTAATCACAGAGTCTTTAGAATTTCTTTTATTTAATATCATGATAGTTATGTTGAAGTACATTTTTTGAAATATTCTGAAGGTTTCTGAATCTCCCATTAAAATCCCCACAGAGCAGAAAATCTGCTCTTGAATTTTCTAATTGGAGGAATAGAGTATACAATTCCGTAAAATCATGATCCCAGTTATTGTAATTAAGGTACACTGGTACTAAAAATGTATTATCAATGTAATTATTTAATTTCACTTGTACAATTAAACAATCTAATAATGAGCTAAATTTAAATTTTTTTTACACGTGTGAACTTCCTCTAATGCCATAAAAACAACCACCAGAAACTCTACCGAAAACAGACCTTCTCGCAGCTGGAACCCATTTCAAAACATATCCCGGAAATAGGTTTATAAAATTAGAATAATCTTTGTCTTCAATAAAAGTCTCAAAAAAAAAAAGAAATATCAAATTTCATAACATAATTAAGAAAATCTAAATCATACTTTTTCCTATAAAGACCGTAAATATTATAAGCAAGAATATTAACAAATTTATCTTGACCATCACTTACATTTAATTGAGAAATTTTATTTTTATTCTTTTTTTATCTGAGACGATGATGACGCCAAATTCAAACTTGCCAGTGAGTCACTTCTTCTTAAGAAAGTAGTAATTTTATCAGGATCCATATTTACGCTCATTGAGTGATAAACAGTTTTGTTTCTTTTATATGTTTGCTGACTTACTATGGATAACTCTTTCTCCAATTCCGTACCTCTTTCGCCTTCTTCCTTTTCCAGTGCTCTTGGGCAATCACTTAATTGTCGTTTAACACGAGAACCTTTGTTATACTGTTTTCGGACATTAAAATCTTCCACAATTAACTTATTGTATTTCAAAATAGCAAACTTTCCATTTCTTCTAGCCTCTAGCATTTGTGGAACAAGTTCTCTACGTTTTTTTACTATATCAGGTGGAAAATTTTCAGAGATAAACATTGAACTACCTTTCAACTTCTTACTGTTCAAGAGAAGTCGTGAATCCGACAATCACTGGCCGACAAGTGTCATTCTTCTTTGCTCCGTCTTTTTATGAAATCCATATTTTCTCCACTGTACAATCAATTTTTATAAACTCTTGAAAAACGCCAACATTTCTTTTTCTAATTCATCGTAATTTTCGTTGGCCAATTCTTTAAACCCATATATAATAATATTTCTTTTTCTAATTCATCGTAATTTTCGTTGACCAATTCTTTAAACCCATATATAATAATATTTCTTTTTCTAATTTCTTTTTCAAAATATTCAATTTTTCTATCATGTAATTCCACTTTTACCTTAATTCCATTAATTATTTCCGCTATATTATTAGCAGTAATTATTCTATTAGGTTCGTTATCTTTCTTAATTTCGCTTTCTTGTCCAGTAACATTTGTTTTAACTCATCCATATTAACAAATGTTGTATGACAAAAGAAAAGATTAAGTTTATTCATGTTGTTGTTTATTAGTGATTAATACTAACTCACCCACGACACATACACAGGTGTGAATGATAAGACTGCGCTCACGCTACTTCCACCTCTTCAAATGTATCAAGTTTTATACGAATAAAATCTGCTTTCTATAAAAATTAAGAAATTCTTTTTTTCTTTTTTTCAAAAATTATTCGATATCCAACCTTTTTTTAAAAAACTAAAATAACTAAAAACACAGTCACTGGTTGCATAGAAAATTTCAAAAATAACTATCCCGTTTAACACACGATGTGAATAGTACCACGTCTAACTTTGAATTCCCGGTTGTCCTGTAAGTATTTATAACAGACAATAGCGAGAAACTGAAAACAAAATGAGCTTTTAGTTGAGAGATATTTACCGGAGCTGTCGCTCGGATCGTCTAAAAACCAAGGAGTTCAATTGACGCTGGCTCTGATTTGAAACATTACCGATTAATTGAGTTGGCAATTTGAAAAGAAAGTGCCGAACTTAGAAAGATCTTAATAATAAATATTAAATATTTCCATACTTAATAATTGAGACTTTACCGCAGCATAACAAACGAAATCAAACGCAACAAATTTTCTAAATGACAATGTCATCGGCTTGACAGTAATCGTCATCATCATGAATAAATCTTTCCGGATTATCGGTCTTTCTTCATACCATTTTCCCATGTATGCGCTGGTATGCAATTTTTCAATCTGGAAACAATCACAAAAAAAAAAATATAATTAGTACAGATTTCACTGCAATTGTCATGTAAACCACTAGAGTCCTCGGTTTGAAGACCGCTTCAGGGATAACTATAATTCATAAAAGTAACTAATACTCTGAAAAGGTTATTGCATTGTGGGACTAAACTGAGATCGGTCCCAATACCAAACTCACGCGATCTCAACACAAAGATCTTAGTGTTTTGCATCATAGATATCTACAAATGTAAAAACATTCAGAAAACATGGTAACAATTTACCTGAGTACGAATTACTTGTCCACAGGCACAGATAGTAAACGGAGCCGAAACTGCCAGAAGTGATTTGTAGATCAAATCAAATGCACCTGGATCGTTCCTTTTTATTGTCTTTGAAAGATAAAATTAATTAATAACAATTTTTGGAAAGTCACAATTATGAATAGCAATTATCATCTTTTATGTACTTACCTTAATTAATGTATAACCAAAACCGCAAGGCTGTAGTGAAGATGCTAATATTTCAAAATATAGTTGTCCAGAAAACAGTTTATTGTATTCTTGTATTAATCTGCAAAATGGTATAGTGTTTCTGAAGTGCAAATATAAATTCAATATATTCATAATTTTCTCTAAGAAATTCAAACTTTTTTTTTTTTGGACGAATTAGCTAAAAGTGCTCTGAAAAGCAGCAGCAGGTAGTTGGGATCACTCCACTGACCAATTACCAATGGTATTCTGGAGTACAGATTGTAGCTTCCTTCTTATGAGTGTTTAAAAGTGTTCGGAAACGAAGCCGAGCTCGCATCTAAGACAAGAGCGAAAGTCTGTAGAGGATCCTCCACAGTTTTAGTTGGGCCAAAAAAACTTTCTAGTTCGCAAAAAAAAAAGAAAAAAGGAGAAATTCTTTTCATCTCCCCTAGGGAGCAAGAAGTTTAGTAATGAGATGCAGATAAATTTGCCGCAGACTTGCTTTAACTGGCTGGGCTGTAGGGCCTTGAGGATTAGCTGGCCAAATCCTATATTTGCCGGCTTAAAAAGCACAAGTAAGCCTCACATCTAGAGGTATTTCGTAGTGTTGGTCATGTAATGTTCTAACTAGAGTTACGATTTTGTATGAATTTTACTGTTCACACCGCTTTTGTTTAGAGTCCTCTGACTCTACAGTCCCCTAGAGTCTTCTAACACTATATAGTATTTTGAATGTTTCTGTACTCGACGACTTTCATATTCTTTCGATCAAAGACGGCTATAGTTCTTTCAGTTGCCGATAATCAAGAAAATTTGATTGACTTGTAATATACTACATATTTAGTATTGCAGTCTCATAATTATAATTCTTGCACATTTAGTAGAGGAACTACTAGAGCTTGGTTTTTTTAGAGTTTCAGTAAAAACTTGCTTACAGGACCTTCGCTAATAGAATAAAGTGAACCAATAATAAATTAAATAAGCTAAAAAACGATAAATAATACAAATTTAAAGTTATGTGTTTATATGTGGGAAGGAAGATCTTCCAACCGCCGATTGTGGCTTCCCTGTATGTCACTGTTTATATATATCACTACTTTGTGCGCATCAACTCTGCAGAACACCTTGCATCTCTGTGCAGAACCCATATGTATTGTGTGCATGTTAAAGGTGTCAGCACAAGTTAGACTAGGAAGTATCCCAGGATTGCCAAGTTTCCTAAAGTAGTGGCTATCTCTAAGAGATAAAATTAAGATTAGTTACCGAATAATTTCCGTATGTTTTCGATAAATGTTCTTATCATTTGGTCCTTCGATTTCCAGTTTTGCTCTTAGCACCTTCACAAATGCAGATATTTGAAATGTGAAAGTAAACTGGTAGATGCAGATTGCCGCGTACACTAAAGTGGTTGTAATTGGGAAGATCATTACATACAACATACCACCTAAATATGGCCAGAAGTCTTGCATACTCCATGGTATCCATACCTATTATAACATAACATTTTTAGTAGAAAAACCATATTTTAACAATTCATTCAGATTACTGTTACTCAATGTTAATAGTTCGTTATAGTTGCATGTCAGTATAGAAGTACATTTTTACTTTGTCTTACCATTGGGTTAATATCTAATTTTTGAAATTGGTTTAGAAGTACTACATTTTAGCTAAATAATGGTTTTGAATATATTCTGAAAAACTCTGATGAAAAGCGGTCAAAATTGATTCAATCAATTTAACAACTTAACATGATGAACTTTTTTCTAGCCAAAATTCTAAGTATCAAAGGCATTTCCGTGATAGCCTGCTTCTTTTTGTGGTCATCAGTTACAGCACTGTTCGCACGCTTATTGCTGACCATACTGCTGATTGTACATTAATGTGATATAAAAACTCTCATTTTTCTTAATGTTTGTCTTTTCTCTCTGAGCTGCTGTACTGTATGTAGTTTGTATTATAATAAATTTCTTTTTAAAAATTACTTTGTGTCTGCAATAAACTTAATTAGCGCCCGTGAACAGTGACCGCCGCGAAAGTTCTTCGAGTTTTTTAGGTACGTCCAATTGACTTACTTTTCTCGCTCAATTATTTGCATATCATTTCCCGCATTAGAAGAACGTGAGTTTTTACTCTTCATTCGCGGCAGCCGAACTTCAAAATTGCGAAAACAAAGAAGAACTCAGCCAAGCTGGCAAAAAAGAAATTCATACCAAAGGAGTTCAGCTACAGACAGAACAGAGGCTTATTTACATCATCATCAGAAGAGGAGGACCCGGAATTGGCACAGGACCATCAAACCTTGAGTAATTTCGTCATATCGAATCCAAATTCTTTTATTAAATCTCCTAAACTTAATACCAATCCAACAATAAAAATGACTGATGCTACAATGACTAAACCACTTCCCTAGCAGTAGCTTTTAACAACAACTGCGCACACATACTAGAACTAGCAAACGCCCTTAAGAAAAATTTTGCGGACAACAGGACAATACCTGACTTGATTGCAGAATTAGCCATCATGAAAGCACACCTTAAAGAATACCCGATAGAATTTGTTAACAGACTAGACGAAAAACGGACCACTGTAATAACCAGATACAGACTAGACGGTATAGGAGGCGACCTGCTAACAAACTTAACTAACCAATTAAAGCTACTTTAGTCAGAACCCTTGTACATGGTGTACACCTACACTAGGATCACATTTAGAATTACTAGAAATACAGGCCTTGGATTATGCTAGAAATAAGTTAATTAACGGCTGTAGCATAGTTTTACAACAACTTAAACACGGTACGACAGTTGACACAATTAACCGAATTGATGCCCAAAGATTCGCACAACAATTGCCGCCTTACAAAATCCCACACTATAGACCTCCACCTGTTAACATTCATTCCCTGCACAAAGCTATCAAAAATTACACAGACCTACGTCATTCCAGCAACCGACAAATACAAACTTCCAGTTCAACAGATTTCCACAACCTCAACACAGTTCTTCTAATCAAATTACGCCATGGCGACAGAATCAATCTAATTACCAACCTAACTTCCAACAATATAACTGGCGAAGCTCTCAGCAAAATCCTCAGTCTTCAAACAACCCAAAATGGTTTTCACAAAATACCGTCTCCATGAAAACCCAGGTCTCAAAACCAAATTTCAAAAATTTTATATCACCCCACGAAATAACCCATATTAGAGAGACTCAGGAAGTAGAAAACATTCAAAGTCAAGTCGACCGACTCTCTAATGCTGTTTCCAAAATTACAGAAAGACTCGACATTCAGGCTTAGGCAATCTCCCACAAGAGGACCCCCCAGACAATTTGAGTCAAAAATTATCAACAAATCCTTACCCTATTTTGTAGACTGTAAAAACAGGAAATGGTTAGTGGACACTGGATCACTAAAAAATTATATCAACCCATCCTTAGTTCCACCAAACATAACAAGAAATAAAGAAGACTTTATTGTTAAGACACCCGCTGGTGCAAGCAAGGGGTCGGAATATACTTATATATTTAACCCAGAAAATGTGTTTCCTAATACCCAAAAAATTAAAATGTACTTATTTAACTTTTCACATAAATACGATATTTTATCCGGACATGAGACATTAGGCCAGATTAAGGCAAAAGTAAACTTTGACAAAAACTTACTGGAATACAAAAACGGAACTAAACAATTACTACTATCGCTAGATTGTAAGGAAATTAAATAAAATCCTGGATTTAATATAATCACCTTACCAGTTAGGTCAATACCCAACCTAAAATCTGTAAAAAACAGTAAATTCAATATAGAAGAAGGAATTGTAAATGTAAGAAATAATGAATGTGCGTGTATAGTTTACTCCAATGAGCTCATGACCATTTGTCCCAAGCCAATGGAGGTAGAAGAAGTAGACAGTATAATTGACTCTAATAAATTCGTGACCAATAGTCCCGAAAATATTAAAGCAATAATGGAGAACATTCCCCAATTAATCCGCACCGAACAAATGAACGAAGAGGAAAAAAATAAAATTATAAAATCCATAAAAAATTACCCGGAAATTATACTCCGCGAAGATGAACCCTTAAGCAGTACAAATCTTCTAAAGCATAAAATTAATACTACGAACGAATTACCGGGTATATACAAAAAATTACAGATATCGCCAAATTTTTCAAAAACATGTGCAAATCGAAATAGACAAATTATTAAAAAACAAAATAATTCAACATTCTAACTCTCCGTACAACTCCCCCATATGGGTGGTCCCCAAAAAGCCAGACGCAACAGGAAAAAGAAAAATCCGTGTCGTTATAGATATAGAAAATTAAATGAAAAGACTATAGGAGACAAGTACCCCTTACCCAATAATGAAGATTTGTTCGGAAAGATAGGAAGAGCCACTTATTTCTCAACCATAAACTTAGCTTCTGGATTTCACCAGATAGAAGTGGAACCGGAATCGGTCTCCAAATCTGCATTCTTCACGGAAATCGGATATAATGAATTTCTCCGTTTAACATTTGGTTTGAAAAACTTTTCTCCAAGTTTCCAGAGGGCCATGAACATAATTTTTTCTCAAATTCCTAATGTTCTACTATATATGGACAACATTGTTTCGGACATTTTAGACGAACATTTGAAACATTTAAAATCAGTATTCGACAAACTTAAAGAACACAATTTAAAAATTCAACTAGACAAGATAGACTTCCTTAAACGGGAACTCCTATACTTGGCCATCTCATTTCTGATGAAGGAGAATTAGGCCAAACTCTCTGAAATTAGAAGCAATTAAAAATATTCCAATACCTAAAACAACAAAACAGATCAAACAATTTTTAGGACTCACTGGGTACTACCGAATGATGATAAAGAACTATGCCAAAATCAGTAAGCCCCTCACTTCTGCACTGACTAAAGACGCCAAAATAGATCCAGAAAACGAAGAATATAAGAACGCTTTTGAAAAACTCAAACTACTACTACAAAATAGTCCAATACTACAACTCTCTGACTTTTCAAAGCAGTTCATATTAATTACAGACGCTTCTAACTACGCCATAGGAGTAGTTTTGTCATAAGTAACTGACGGTAAAGACTTACCCATATCTTACGCATCACGAACTCTTAACAAACACGAACTAAATTTATCCACCATTGAAAAGGAGTTATTAGCCATAGCTTGGGCATGTAAACACTTTCATCCTTACCTTTATGGCAAGAAATTCCTAATTCAGACTGATCACAAACCTCTACAATGGTTGCATAGTATAAAAGAACCCAATACCTGGAAACTGTTATTGGAAGAGTTCGATTTCAGTATAAAATCTGTACAGGAAAAAACTAATAAAGTAGCGGACGCACTCTCACGAATAACCGAACACCCAATAAATACTTTAGACGAAAATTCAGAGATCGACCCACAGGAAGTACTAAGTGAATTCCTTACAGAATACGGCAACGAAAATAATAATGACGAAAACGAAAGTATTATGACAATACACTCACAAGATAGCTCTAATGAACAAGTGACCATTGCTGAAAGCGACAAAATTTTGAATATAGAACAAAGTCAAATTATATTAGAACGCGGTAACCAAGCTCCTACCTCTCAGAAAATTTTCGGTAAAACAAGACTGACGCTTTACTTCCAAATTCTTCTGGCCTCTTACTCATGAAAACTTTATGCTTGGAATACTTGAAGCCATGCACCACTTACCGAGTCTTTTGCGCCAGAGAAGGTACAGTACACGATGGGCACGAAACTATGTTTGAAAATTTTAAAAAAACAATCGTCAATAATTTTAATACAATTAAACTTAAACGATACAAAAACCTAAATTTAGATATTTCTGACAAACGAACAAAAGGAAATAATCAATAATTACTATGTTGGGAAAACCTACCACCGTGGTATAAACGAGAGTTACATTCACATTCGCAGAAGGTAATTGGCCTTCCATGCTTAGAGATATTACTGAATACATTAACAAATGCCCTACATGCCAAAAAGTCAAATATGAACGAAAACTAATACAGACTGACTATAAAATCACACCTACTCCTGAAAAACCATTTGAAAAGCTGCAACTTGACACATTTCAGTATTTGTTGTGGTGGTTGGTTCCGCAGAGCTGGAAAGCATCGGAGACATTTTCCGTGGTAGCCTGCTTCATTTTGTGGTCATCGACCGGTTTCGGGCGTTCGCCCATCTTCAGGATGCGTTTTTCAGACAGTGTGCCAACACAGACTCGTACAGAGACTTAGTTTCACACTAACTCCAATGGAAATGACCTTTGGCGTGTCAAAAAACCCATATGTAAACGAACTGTTAGAAACACTAATCACAGAAGAAAGAACTAACGAATACTTAGAACGACTAATCACAGAAGAAAGAACTAACGAATACTTAGAACGACTAAAACTAGTCCACAGACTCATAAAAAATAAAGTAGAAGAAGAAAAACAAAAACGCACTGACAGACTAAATATTCAACGTGAAAAAGACATCGAAATCCTAGCGAACATTAGGTACATCAGAACGACATTCCACAAAAAGAATAAACCATAATACTTCAGAGTACTTTACGATCGAACAAATCAGCTAGCCACCAACCCAAAAATGAATCAAAAACATACATTTAAAATACATCCAAACCGCATAAAAAGACCCAGCAAGAAAATAAAAAAACCAAACATCTGATGTTCATTTTTATTTAACACACTTATGCTTATATACAACAAAGTAACCGACTTAGAAACTAGTTTAGAATTTTGTAAATTGAACGTACTGCATTCTAGCATCATATCTCAGAAAGAACTTAGTAACATAATAAGGAGTTCCAAGATACTCTTGATTTCAAATGGACCAGACATATTATGGCAATTGGGTATGGTACACTGTGGCATCCACGAGAATTATATTTCTTATTTTATACAATTACCCCTGCAATCCCCAACTCATGAAACATTTTTCCTTTTATCCTGTCCCATCTACAAAAATAACGAAGTTATCACCACACATGAATATCCTTCCCTTCTGCTAAGATATAACGAAATTCTCACAGGCAATTGCGTACTAATTAGTGAAAAATATTATTGCATTATTACAGAAATTCATCTATCGTTGTAAATAAGTGCATTAATGAACTATTGCAAGATAGGGAACTACAAATTGTAAATCTTTAATTATATATAAGGTATCCCCGTTTATAAAGTATATACCAATTATAAATCAATATTTAATTTACAACATAAGCAGAATTATTATAATTATTAATAATAAGAATATTACTATATATCCAAAACTAACGCTTTGTTGCCAGTTAACAGCTCAGAGAAATTACTAAATTTTAATCAGCCTTATGTATATTGGGAAAGTAAAATTTTAATTCCTACAGAATTACCCAAACAAAAGTACTACTTTACATTTCAACAAAACATGATGCCAACATCAATATTAAACCCTTAGAGGAAATAGATGAACTTCCTCTTGACGAACACACATTTATCTAATATTATCAATTATCATCATTTGGATCTTTTACATAATATATAAATATATATGCTCCACTATAAACAGATGCAAAGTTGCAGATTCCAGAGAGGCCAATACTACAGCCCAAGAATCCGCCGCAGTGAAGAACTTCACCGCTACCCTCAATTACCTGTCTGAAGGCTGAGGACAGCCTCAAACTTAAGGAGGGAGGAGTTACAGCACTGTTCACACGCTTATTGCTGACCATACTGCTGATTGTACATTAATATAATATATAAACTCTCATTTTTCTTAATGTTTGTCTTTCCTCTCTGAGCTGCTGTACTGTATGTAGTTTGTATTATAATAAATTTCTTTTTAAAAATTACTTTGTGTCTGCAATAAACTTAATATCGACCGGTTTCGGGCGTTCGCCCATCTTCAGGATACGTTCGTGACACAGTGTGATAATACAGACTTGCACAGAGCAAACTCAGTTTACACACACTCACCACAACTGCCACAACTAAAATTCTAAGTGCTCAAAATTTAGCCCAAGGAAACAAAAAAAAATATAACAGCAGATTTTAATATATGAGTCAATGATGGTTGCAAATAAAAGCAAGAATTTGGTAAAAAAATTCTCAACCAGAAGTCTTACTTATTTTTTTTTCTGTTTTACACGTTTTTCAAAAATGCCTGCAACAATTTTCTTTAAACTTCGCACAGTATTATTATTATCCAGAAGTAAACAGACTAACCAAATTCTACCCCATCCAAATGACCCATTTATCTACCCCAGAGAACAATAACAACAACCAGGTCTAGAATAAGAATCCAAATTCTGGTGTAACCCTCCTAATATTCGCCACTCACCGAAAAAATTGTATAAAATTAATATAATATATAATATGTATAAAATTATATAAAAGCCATTGTGTGCCAATCAAAGATCCTGAATCTAATTTCCCCACAACCCGAGCATACTGTCATGAGATGGATAGGTGTTTCCTCCTCTGCTCACAAACTCCACAAATGGGCTGATATAAGCCATACCATACAGAAATAGACGCCTCCTTGAGCTTAAATATCCAGTAAGGGAATCGGACGGATGCGTGAAAGAGGTCCGAGAAAGTCACAGCAATATCTCCTTTCTTGGCACACAAACTTGAAGGCTTATCACTTTTATAGGAAGTCTTTTACCACAAAATTTATTTTTGGATAGTTCTGTGGGGAGCTAAAACATAAGCGACCTTCTAAATTGGCACTTCATTTTAATGTTCAGTTCTAGCACCTATACGGTGTATACTAGTGTAGTGTTTACTTGGAAAACTGTCCAACTGGTTTTGTTTAAACTTGGAATGCTAAATGTTCAAATTTTAACCTATTGTTTTATTTGAAACATTTACTGAAATCTTCCTAATTGAACAATTGAGTCATAAAAATAGCAGTGGATGATGATAATAAAGTTAGCATTTTGTTATATTATTATTTATTATACATAAAAAGTATATATATGGGATTTTGGAGATGCTGGGAGGAATGAATAAATCTTATTGAAGATCACACTCAACTGTTCACTAGTTATTAAACAAATGAACACATTGAACTGACATACAAGAAACTATTCAAAAACTGAACAACATAAATATTATTATACTAATGAACAATTTTTAAAATAAGTTAAATGAGTAAAGGACAACGTATACAACAACCGTGTATGCTCTCTTATAAACTTTTACCTTCGTCAATCTGCTCTCTCGTAATCTTCACTCTATTTTAGGTAATCAAGTGCTGCCCTCTCCCGCTTCCTCAAAGAACCATCATTATCCCATTTCCATATATATGTATATAAAATTATATATATATATATAAAACCTCGCGACCAAAGGCAAGGGAGGCATCAGTCTAAAATAGATTAGAAATTTAAAAAAAAAAGATTTGGGCATATATAATTCCATATCTGATATATCTAGCGGCCAGATCTCGCAAAATTACTGCATTCAATGGCTGATCGTCTAACTGAATCTTCCCCGACAATGCTGCATGAGTGCAAGATAACAGCTTGCTGCATCCCTACTTCTCGGAAACAGCTTTGCTTCTCGGATTCCAAGCTTGCACACTCCTGCAATCAGCGATTTTGGCAGTAACCCTAGTGTAGGAGAGCGGTCACATGATTTCAATTAGCCACCATACTTCTTCATATGGAGGATCTCAGCAAATAGGGGCAAATGGCCTATATTTCGCCAGTCTCTCATTCTGGGTCTAACAAGTTTGACGACGTCCGATACTGCAATATCACTTATAAAGACATAGACCTGATTCTTTTCGAACCACTAGTACTGGCACACAGTATGACCGCGAGAACAACTCTGTCCCCATTATAATCATTGTTATTGTTTGTCAATTATCTATATTTTTTTTTTGTTTGTTAAAGAAATAAAAGCTTCTGTTTATTCATTGTTTCAGTACACATTTATATAAACATTTTCTTTCTTACTTGGAGTATTAGATGAGGCTTTTCCGAACCAGTAATGTAATCACCAATTAAATTTATAAACAGTGAAGCAAATGGATAGCTAACAAAAAATGTACAATAATATTTAATCACTTTAAATAGGAAATCATCTGAGTCTATGAGAATATGTAGATCTCTATAATCTTGCAGGATCTCGTTACGTATTTTTTCCAATCTGTCAAAAAAAATAAAGAATTGTTAGCAAAAATACAATTATAACTATTGTAAATGTTTTATTTCATATAATCTTACTGCTATAAAAAGAGAAGCATTGAGATTGTGCCAATCTTAATGTTTTCCGTTTAGCTACTACAATTTTATCTAAACGAAGGTTTTTGCCCAAAATCAATCAATCAAAAGTTGACGCGATTTTCTCGAAAACTGATCTATAAATTTCTCTTACTAATAGTACACAAAGTTGGGGCGTTAAGAAGTCTCAGTCTTGAAAATTTCACGCAAGGATTCTAACGAGATCGCTCTGCAGCCGGCTCACATCAGCCAACACTACCATTCTACATTCATCGCGCTACCAACATTATCCTTTTTATTTAGTAAATTGTTAAAATAGAAATTATGAGTAAACTGTCACTTCGTGGTTCTTATTTCACCATCACTAATCACCATTTGCTGCTACCATTACAATATGCACTTTAAGAAGATACGGTTGATTGGGGTTTCTAAGTTAGATATTTGGCCTAAGCCGACGGACTTTGCCGATAATGAAAAATGTAATTTTCAGTTCTTAGATTCCCTTATATTAAATTTTTAGTATAATTTAATTGAATTTCCTAAATAATATTGACGGAATAGCTGATAATTGAGTTCTTATTAAGAAACTAACCTGTTTAACAACTGCCGAATCTCATTCTGATGACAAAGTATATTAACAAATTTACCATAAATATGGCTGCAAATTGTTACCCAGGAGAATGCTTGTATTATTTCATGTAAATTAGGATTACCTAAAAATAATTCTAAAACTGAAAAAGAAAAATATGATTACTTTTAATAAAGGTACGATCAAACTCCTCCCTGGAGTCAAAGGAGGGATATAATATTAATAAATAGGAAAGCGGAGAAGATAATGCAAGTAAAGAAAATTAAACCTCAACTTTGAAGCGCTGTGGGGCATCTCATGATGAGACGAAATGCCGAGTGGGTGAGTGTGCGTGTCTGTGTGTGAAAAATGATGTCTGTAGGTTTAATGTATAGTATCGATGTGTGAAGATAAAAGATTATGCCAATTGTAATTAATTGAAAGCAACAGGATTGGCTGATAACATCTGAAGGTACAGTTTATATCTCATCAAACAAAGGTGCCGCGATCGGCAATGCAAAGAACTAAGCTGCGAAGAATTAAGGTCATATTCCAGTAGATCAGACAAGAAGAGAATCGATTTATATAGAACACAAAATACAGAAAGGGATGGCAATTGTTGGTTAAGCAAGCTCTGTCCCCAAGATTGACCCCGCAAAACGGAATCGCTGCTTTTAGCATTCGCGGTCATGACTTGCAAAGAATAGAAGTCGTCAGCGATGATCAATGCCCTCTATATGGGTTACAGATACTTGGAAAACATTTCCTAAAAGATAAGATGCTAGGCAGAAGTCTTATTGTATTAGCGGAACTTGTGAATGTACGAAAGCTCTAAAGTTCTATTAAATATTATCCTTTGCAAAATAAATAACGGGCCATACAAGTTAGAAAGCGTCTAATCATGAAACAGCTAGTAGGTGAAACATGGACAACATCACCACCCAACCGAATCAACGATTCAGGTATACGCGAAGAACAATTGAAAGGTGTTCCTGAGAGGAAGAAAAAGAAAAAACCAACCTATACGCCCCTGGAAGGAAAAGGTTGTGAATTTTTTTTGCGAGATCTCGGATCGAGAAATTAGTGAAATTCCGAAAGATTCTGGACAAATTGTGCTCCGTCGATTGTAAACTGAACATAGAAAAGACTGGAAAAGTTCAGTTTTATTTGAAACATAATTCAGGCAATTATTTGTGATCTGTGATGTTATAACATCCTACAAAATGTTATTTCAATGTACATATCCCAATGTAAGCCAATGCCAGTGAATGAATGCCATTATACCAATGTACGTATACTAATGTAAAATGTTATTTCAATGTACATATCCCAATGTAAGCCAATGCCAGTGAATGAATGCCATTATACCAATGTACGTATACTAATGTAAAATGTTATTTCAATGTACGTATGACAAATTCCCAGAATAAGGAGACAATAAACTGTATTGCAGCAACTGCAGTAAGAGATAGGTCCTTCTTTGATATAAATTCTCCAGGGAGAGACAAGAACAGCGGAGAATAATTATTGTTCGTATCCGTTATAAAGTAGTATTGCAGTCGCCGTTGCGTCAAGAAGGATAGCCGTGTACATAAACTTCAAATCGAATCGATGAGATACCATGAAGTATGGAAATAAATCGGGTATTGGCTGGTTCCGCAAGCCTTGTTCCCATGATTTACTTCTCGTAATAAAGGAGTGCTGCTTCCTTGCATCCTTCTTGGGCATGACTAATTGCAAGCTGATTTGCGAAGTATCAGTCCCTAAATGCCCTCTATGCTGCAACGGAGTTACACATCGGGGAACATTTTGATGATGGTACGTCACCGAAATGATATGTGTCCTGGGCCAACAGACACTGTCACCAATAGGCATCGTTTGAAAGTTATAACTTTAAAAATTGTTGCTGAAATCATAGAATAATTCCCGAAAAATGTTGCATGAAAACTACTTTAACAAGCGTTCAACAACATCTAACCTTAAACAATCCATTAAATTAACAATTTCATTAGCCGATGATAATGAAATCCTGAGGAAGATCATTAATCAATTAAATCGATCGCCGTTAAGTAAGTTCCACAAATTCCTTTCTAGTACTCTGACTCCTGACATATTCTTCTGCCAGATTTCAGAAAGGGCTTTTCGCTTCTACTCAAAGGGTCGTTGGCCCTAAAAATTCACTCTCCAGTAGTTAAAGTAATTTTTGTACAAAAAGTAATTACTATTGCGATGATTTATGTTATATATGTTCTATTGCACAAATAATTATTAATACTTGTTACCGGATATGATAGTATCATTATTTAAACAAAATCTGGTGTGGAACATACAGACGACTTTCTCTCACGCCACTTTTCTTACTACACAAATTTTCTTCAAACTAATAATTTGTACTAAATGGCGTCTCTAACTTTATGGCAACTTTATACCCCCCCCCCTAATAAAAATGACGATAAATTAACACCCTGTTAAAATTTAGTATAAAATATCCTTCAAAACATGCTATTTATTATGCACTATTATGTCTAATCATAATTTATAATAATTCCATTTTGTCATTAAACACACACACACACACACACACACATATACACGCATACTAACATAATCTTATAACCTCCTGCACATACAACCTAACAAGTGTCGAGTGTGACAGAAACATTACGTTGAAGTGAACTCTCTGTACGAAATTGATAAATTTACTCTGGCGATGGATGAAAATCCGAAACCGGTCAGGAATAAAATAAATATGCATGCCACGACGGTTAAAATATCAGATGTTAAAGAAAATTGTGGGAACCATTTTAAGGAAAATCTTAGAAAAACTGTTCAGTGGAAACGCACTTCCGGTCAACCGATTTTCTTTAAAATCTGAATATTGGCAATATATTTAATTTTATTTAATATTATTAGATAAACAACAATAATTATACAATTACAATTATGTAATAAACTGAATTAGCACTTTACAGGAAAACATTACCTCATCCCTCCCCAAAATCCCCTTAAATGAATTTTTCTAGAGAAATGCTTCAAATAAAAATTGTACCATTTAGTATATGTAATTAATATAAAAAGTTTCAAGAAAATCGTTGAAGCCATTTTTGAGAAAACCGCAAAAAATGGAAAAATACTTAATAAAGCGGTTGAGCAATTTTGACAGACAACATATTGTCCGATCCCATGGTGGAATATCAAATTTGAACTTTCTGCAATTTTTCGTTTTTGAGCTATGCTGTTCACACACACATACACATCTTGTCTAAAAACCTCGTTTTTAGATTCAGGAGACCTCATAACCTGTATTTCCGGTGGAAACTCAATATCGAAAATTTGACACGATTAATTCCTTTACTAGGAGAAGAGAAAGTAAAAACGAACAATAAGTTTCACAGCTGTTTGTTAAAAAGTAGGGGAATGTTTACATCTGTCAGTTTTCAGTATTAGAGTATTATCTGTATTATGTCTTGTTCATTGTAGAGCTAAAGTACAATGAAATAGATTATAGAGTGCTGGATAGTAAAACAACTGGTTGTCTAGGTGTAATAGAATTTTTAGAAATGTGGTATGGGAATTTCCGGTGAGTGTAGCCAGTCTTTTACTGGTTTCAATTAACCCACATACCATCTATAACTCTTAGATATGTGCTATCTAATTTATGAATCGTTAAACTTGGTTACGCCCTATAGAAATTTAAAGGTTTTTTTTCTTTCTCTATTTTTTTATCTTTTCTGAGAAACTTGAGAAATTGAATTTTTTCACAGGAAAAACATTTGGTGAAGTCCCCCAAAAATGAAAAATGACCAAGTTATACTAGACAAGGGGACTGCTAACTGAGATGAATCATTACATAGTATTCGATAGGCGATGTTGGCGATGGTTATGTTTCGTTTAATGCCGTTTACGGTAACGGAGCTGGTTGTGCAAACACATTTTTACAACTATTTCTAAAGTTGACCCAATTCTGATGTCGAAGTTGAAAGTTTTTTTCTTTTTGTACCGTTCTGATCATGCATTAATGATAGGGGGACGATGGTAAAACTAAAGGGTAGACAAATTGTTTCGCCAAGTACATGGAAATCAACCAGCTGGAAGGAATCTTATAGATATGAATGCAATATGGCTTTAAGAGACATTGTTATACGAGTGACAGATTTTCACAATTCAATTTTCTCTGAAAGAAATCAAATTCATTTTGAGGTTCTCGGACTATGAAAAAGAGAAAGAAGAATTGAGTATACGTTTTTGCAGGCGTTCATTTGCTTGTGTATGTGTATAAACAAAAATCGTAAAAGTTCAAACTTGATTTCTTGTTGCATAGCCCAAGTGGTTTCGAATAAAGGTTTCTGCCTAAATTCATTTACCGGAAGAACTACTTTAATGATTAGGTTTCTTCAGGTTTTTTGAAGATGTAGAAAATGGCTTTAGCGGACTTTGAGAAAAAGTCTTCCATCTCCTACATTATTAAATATCTATTATCCTAAAGATAATAGAAAGAAGCGACACCATGCAGGTACTAACATCTGTTACCAACTGTGGTAATTTTAAACTTAAAAGAGAACTTTTTCATCAACAGCTAAAGACTGCTTGCTCCAAATAAATGAGGAGATGACTTAGTTCCTGGAAATTTTCGGTGAATGTAGAAGAAGACTAGTACATGAATTCTGATCGTGGGGAATCGTTTAGGTATATGTGACCGACGATAATAATGATGGAGCAAGGCCAGCAACTTAGTCTATATGTAAGATAAAAGAAATATTCAACATGGACACCATACCAGAAACAAGTTCCTCTCATCTTACCGAACTGTGACTGGAGGGAGTCTATATGAGAAGAGTCTTCTGCAGGATTTAAGAAGCACTGTGAATGAAACGGCTATTGGCGTATTCCAAAAGCGAAAAGGGAACCTGGTGACCCAATAACTGTTTAGTATTGGCAATCCCCTAGCCAAAATTGGAGGGTCTCAGAGCGATGGGTAAACGTAATGGAGATGAAAGTCCCAAAATAAGAGGAATGACAAATAGTGAGGTGAAGACTTTGATTATTTTAGGGACTGTTCAGGAGAGTTCAGTTCAATATAACAGTATACATTAAATCTTAAAGAGATTCAGCTAGAGACAAATGTTCAGCAATCCGAACAATTTCAATTTTAATAGAATTAGCTTCATAATTTGTTTATCATAGGCCTAAGCTAACATAAATATTATTCTACAAGTGGACAAACCTCATTGAACATGTATTTTAGTAACATCCAACAAAATTATCTTTGGAGAAACCCCAACTTTACTGGATTCTTTACTCACCCGACCTGTCTGTCAGGACATTTGACACCCACACTTAATTCAAATCGTTGAGCATTACGAGGAATGTAATTTTATGTTTAATCAACAATATCCATGAATATATTGGAAGTTTAGCGATAACAAAAACGAATGTGATAAATTAAAGCAAGTGATAAAGGTCAATTAATTACTCAAATAGTCCACTTACTAATAGTGATGACCAAAATTTTCATAACAATTAGATGATATAACGTGATTATATAAGACCATGGTCTGCCTTCTTGGTTCAACAGGCCAACAAACCTGAGCGAGTTATGTGACAGAGTTGTCGGTGAAATACCTTTCGGTATCTGAAACAATAAAAACACAAACTTGTGAAACAAACCCGAAATTAATATTTTCTCACTGTGAGGAGGCCGGCAATGTACTGAGAAGGCTTCGGGCACCAAGGACTTGTTGACGCGCTTTAAATTAAAAAAAAATTATCCTTGAGTTCCCACCACCACTAGATTTGCTTCATGGATTTGAACTTTCACTTCCTAGCAACCATTTAAGTTACTCTGCTTGCTGTAAGGCTATACGTGCATGTATAATGCTATATGGTTTACTAGAGCATCTAAATAATGAGTGATGACTAAATGAAGATGATAAAGAAAAATTCTGGAGACACACCCAACTATTTAAAAATTAAAGAAACAACATAAATCAAATTTAGTGACAAAAGAAATAAAAATAAAAATCTAGTGTGAAACACTCACACGGACTTTCTCTTACTGCAGTTTCCATGGTTACAAATTGACTAATTTCCATCAAACTTACAATATTGTTGTTACATGTATAGTTATCTTCAATGTTTTATACCTGAGAGAGAATCCAAACTTAATTAAACCACTTTACTGAGGAAAAGTTAACTTTACTAGTCATCCTAAACCCCCTTAAACGAACTTTCCCTGAAAAGGTTTCAAATAAAAGTGATAGGTCTCTGTATTTATAGTATAACAATTTTAATGAAATCCGCTGCTGTTTTTATGGGCTAAATGCTCACTTCCGTTCTATCGAGTTTTTTTCACGTATTTAATTCTAATTAGTATTATTTAGACGAAAGAATCGCTTAATCTAAGCACTTAAGAGGGAAAAATAAACCCACTCCTTCCCCAAGAAGCCGAAATGAATTTTCCCGGGGGAAATATTTTTAATAAAAGTTGTAGCTGTTAATAGGTGTATTCCAATTTAGAGCAGTTTGTCATTTTCGAGAAAATCGCCCCAAAAAAAAGTGAAAAATCCATTCAGTAAAGTGGTACTTCCGGTTGAGGAATTCTGACAGATAATTTCCTGTCGGATCCTATGCTGATATCATGACGGAATATCATGTTTGAACTTGCAGCGATTTTTCTGTTTTGAACTATGATGTTCACATACATACACAAACAAACACACCCACCCCATTTTCTAGAAACCGTTTTTCTGACTCAAGGAACTTCAAAACGTGTATTTTCGATACCAAAAATGTGACCCGATTTAGGAGCAAAAGAAAGTAAAAACCATTAAATAGCCATTAAAATAGTGGTACTTATTTAGCTGCTTTGGACGAAAACATTTCATGTCTGATTCGGTTGTGTTTATATATGGAAAACATTAATTCTTCTAGCCAAGGAGTTTCTACACTTTTCAGGTGGACTACATTTAGGTCACTGATAGGCCCTCTACATTCAACGTTAGGTCTTTTACTCTGTCTTACAACAATCCTTTATTATCAATAACACCCGTTGTAGAAGGGGATGTGATATGTGATATGGCCTTTGTATTACTCTAAAATAGAATATATTGTTTGGCTATTACAAGCTGAAGAATGGACCCGTCCCTCAACGAACTAGAACATCAGACATATTTCCATTTTGTGGTCATCGACCGGTTTCGGGCGTTCTCCCAGCATCAGGATGACGGCGGATAAAATTGCACGGCGCCAAATCAGTTTATGCACTAGAAATGAGAAAAAGTGTAAAAATATAGGGAAACAGCTATATTTATCTATAAAGGAAAATACACAGAATCATTAAGTGCATATGTAGAAAACTTGCGGAATTCTTTTTAAAAATAAGCATAAAAAATTCTTTGCAATTAAGTCTACAAGTGTCCTTAGATATCTGTAGAAATTTTACGCTAATATTTTGCCAACCAAAGGTTTTTTCCACATTTAGTTGGTAATTTCCCTGTTTAACCAAAAATAAAGATAATCATTTGTGTGAAAGTTTTACTGAATCCATCAGAGATATTTTCCGTAAAGCCTGCTACTTTTTATGGTCATCGACCGGTTTCGTTCGCCCGTACTAACTTATCTAAACTTAGAGTTATTAATTAATAGAATAGAAATGAATAGCTGGCTTTGTTCAACTTTTTTCAGATGCCAAGAGCATTAGTTTCAATAAAATAAAGGAAATCCTTGCCCAGACAAAGATATCGAACTCAGTATCACTGCAATCACCGTCCATTTTAACTATTTACACTCCGCCTCGTAAATAATTATTCAATTAATAATTAAATCCAACACCAATTTTAAAAACACTTAATAAAAAGAATTAAACTTTAACAAATTAGGTTTTAAATAACTGAACTTAATATTTACCAGAGTAACCATCTTCATACAGAACACTTCTTAAATGAACTGACAACACTTCCCCACATAATATGAACCAATAGGGAGAGAGAGTGAGAGATTGTGTTTTTAGTAAATTATCAGCTCAATAATTAACTACTACTTACCCTATTATTTTATCTTGAATAATTAAACAGACTAGATAATTCCAGTGTTTAACAAACTATTAATTATGTATTGACTGTAAAGTTGTTTCTTTCTCCTGAATTGACACAACATTACCCAGGTTTACAACTGCAGGTAACCAGGAGAAAATAAATGGGTACATTTATATTATGGATAATGATTAGTTTTCTAATCGTATCGTTTATCGGCCTCATAATGATGTACAATTATAACTTAATCACTGTATTTTCACTTACATAATTATATGTAATTTATAAATTGGGCATGAAAGAGGTCAGAAGCAACAGAGTGTTCACCAAATTCGATATTATTTCCATTAGCTTCAGATTGTTTTTAACTATTTTATTTTTGTCTTTAAAATCAGCATCCTTATTTTTTTTTAAACAAAATTAGATTCATTTCTTAGTTTCTATTACCTTTATGAAACTCGCTACAAACTCATTATTAAATTAAAATAATATCGTGTCATTAAACCTGATATTCTGCAATCTTTTTGAAAATTATCTTCTCCCTTTCATTGAACAAAATTCTCTTACAGGTTACCGTACCGACACCACCAATGTCTCATCTTTCTATTTTTTTTTGTGTTGTAGAAAAAAATTAATAGTTAATATGAGAATAAAGTCCTTTAACGATTCTCGTTCAGTTACCACATACTTTTGTACTCGTGTATTCCTGAACTCGAGTGTGTAAAAGAGCCACTTTAAAAAAATAACTATTAATTTGGTATCTTTTTAAACATCTATACCTTTGTTTAATATTAAAAAAGATATTTAATTTGATATTAATGGTATCAGCTGACAGATAGAATTTGAAGTCAGAATGTTAACTGTTTTGCATCATAATGTACACAAAAACATTAAAGTCGGCTGCAGATATTGGGGCCCAAAATTGGCTCTCTAATTTACTGTTGTTTGAAACAGCCACACATTTTGCCACCCTAACGCAATGTTACCTTGTTTCGACTTAGTTACGTCTATTTTTATTTACTTCCACACATGGTTGTGGGAGGAAGTGATGCGATCTCGTCCAATTTTACGAAATTGTGTCACCGGAAATACATGTTTTGAGATTCCACATCTGACAAAAAAAATGTTTTCAGCGAATGGTCTATAAGTGTGTGAGGTTATTTATGTGAACAAAAATACTTCGACTCTCACGTGAAGATCCCGGGTTTGAGTCCATGCTTACCCATTAGATTTTTTCCTTCCTAAGAGTCTCAACAGCTCACTGTTCGGCGGTGGACAGTGTTGTCTGTAACGAGAGAATACTGTTCGGAGGCCGGCAATGCACTGAGAAGGCTCCGGACGCCAGTGACCATAGATGTTGAATTAAAAAAAAAATAAGTTAAAAACGGAAAATTGCCTTCGCTTTGCTTCGCTGTTACCTACACTATAGTTTACCTTATTCCAGCAGGCTAGTTGGGGCCGCAAAGTTTGGACAGGCGAGTTCATGAAGACCTTATGCAATCTTATGTCCTGAACAACATCTTATGCTAAGGGATAAAAAGACGACAAAATATGAAGTATCGATGGACATTTTGGTAACAGAAACGAGGATGCAGGCCGGATGAGATTGCCGAATCTTGCAAACATTTATGATTTCAAAATTGTTGCTATTTTTACGGGAATCCCAGCTTAGCAGCTCATACAGAGGATAATATACCTTTAGAGCTCCGTTGGGCTTAGCGAACCCAGAGGCAAACCACCATCTCTAAAGTTACACAGTGTACTAAGAGGTGCTTAGAGGGCTAAGAGGAGATAATGTGACATTATACAGGCCAAATTTTACATTACAGGCGCTTATATTCTAAGAAGCCAAATAGATCTTTCAGGTGGCAGTGGATGTGAGTTTATAGCCTCTCTTTCTATAAACATTCAACCAAAATTGTTCTATACTTTCGGAGAGGTAGGTAGGGAGGGAGAGGTAAGTATTTTATACTTTCGGAGAGGTAGGTAGGGAGGGAGAAAACCTCTTTTTCAGTGTTCCCGTGTATTATCATTTTTAGAAGCTCTCCCAAGTTACCTGACAAGCTAATTCAATTCACGTTTTCTTTCACATACATTCCGGACCTGGGCTTTCATAGTTACGAGATCCAAACCCGTATCTTTTCCTCAACCGCTATTCCAGTCCAAAACTCTTCCAACACAAACATTACCTCTGCTATTGTATAATCAATTTCTGAATCATATATCTCCATCCATATCGTCCTGATAGTGCCTGACTACAAAGTGTTCATTAGTTCTCAACTATTCGACATGGTGATTGACTCAAATATTACACCAAGCTCCTTCAGGGTGTTCCCATATCTGGTTTCCCAACATCTAGATATTATTTTATTTTTTATAATTTAAAGTATGTTAACCACTATGGTCATTGGAGCCTGGAGCCTTCTCAGTGCACTGCCGGGCATTGCTCAAGATAGTGTTCTCTCGTTACAGACCACACTGCCCATCACCGCACTGTGAGCTGAAGAAGCTCCTAGGAAGAGAAAATCTAAGGGCAGCAATGCAGGACACGAACACGGAACCTCCCTGTTGCAAGTCCAGCGCGCACCACTGAGATAATCCCTTCCCTACCTATAATAATAAACTACTTCATTATTGAGATTATTTCCTCATTTTCTATTTTTATTCCGGCACTAAGATGCACGACCTTAGATTACTCCTTCAAACTGAGCTCCAGTTCTTATTTGTCCAGCTCCCAAATAAGAAGGACTTCAAAGAGAAACAGTTAGTTAGATTCTGTGGCTATTCAGCCTACGCTACCGCGATCCCCATTGGTCTATTGTGGCATTCACAAGTTAGAGTTACTTCTCCAGTCCTGTCTGTTTAATTAGACTTTGACCTTGGAGGAGACCGTAGGTGATTCCTCAGAGCAGTCTCTCAAGCTCTAGTTTTAGTTGATTAGGAATCTTGAGAGAGACTCTTTCGTGGAGTTTGCAGGTGTCAGGTTCTTCTCTCCAAAGAAGCAAAACTTCAGCTATACGAACCCCTTATACTGACACAATACGTGATTGTGGTCCTCTCAAAAATTCAGAGTGTCATTAAAACACAAAGTTCACTTGATCTCCTAGGCGGAAATAACGTCTATTAAGGGTGATAACGTTTAGGGTTATAAGATTAAAATCACTTAATGGTTGGCAAGGCATGTTGTAGAAGCGTATTGAGACGCCGACTCTTGCAAGGAAACCCTTGATAGAGACAGAAACCATTTTGTGGGATAAGCGGGACCTATCCTTCAAGAAGAGTTTAGAAATCAGGAGGAAGTCAAGAGGAGCTTTGGGAGTACTATCTAGGCTAAGATTTTTCTGGCCAGTACGACCGGAAAAGGTCAGATGCGTGCAGCATTCTGAGCAAAAATGATTTCCGCATGGTGCATTGAAGACTATGGGAGCCAGCTGAAAGTGATTCTGTGTGAAAAGCTTGCAGATTCTGTGTGAAAAGGAGAAGACTTTAAAATATTTCGTGAAGAATTACGACGCTATCATCAATTAAACGATATGACCCAGAGAAGATTAAGAAACCTGTGTACAAATCGGGTATTGAAGAAGGGAAGAAATCCTTTCTAGAACGGTCCCAGATACTGACATTTCTTAAAGAAATAGGTTTGAAAAGGAGTGCAGGTTGAGAGATCTCGTCTTGGCCCAATTAGGAGGAGCACTACAAGATCCTCCAGTTCGCAATGCCTATATCCTCCTTTCAAATCGCAAAGCCTATATGCTCCTTTCCCACAAAAAGTAAAAACAAAATCTCTAAAACTTATATAGTTCCCCTTGGTTTAATATTAAAGGGAATTAAACATGTAATTTTAAAAAAGTTGGAAAATTTCTTATTGGAAGTTGAGAAACCCCAGTAACACTCCTAAGTGAAATTCATTTAGTGTTTCATACAAGTTTCTTATTTTTACCTTCTCTTACTCATAGTTAGAGGAAATATTGTAATCTTGTCAGATTTTGAGTTTTCACCGGAAATATCCGTTTTGAGGTCCCCTGAGTACAAAAAAGTGGTATGTGTGTGAGTGTGGGACAGTATATCTCAACAACGAAAAATCAAAAACGACTCGATTTTCTCGAAAACGGCTCGAATGATTTTTCTTTAAACTTTTTATATCAACTACACATGCAAAGAGCTACAACTTTTATTTGTAATATTTCTCCGGGAAAATTCATTTAAGGGCACTTTTGGGAGAGGGGTGGGCTGAGGTTTTCCACTAAAGTGACATCTCAGTTGATTATACAATTCTACTATTTAAACAAAATTAATTAGAAATAAATGATAGCCAAAATTCTGAGTTTCAAGAAAATTAGTATACCGGAAGTGGGTTTTTACTGAACATTTTATAACTTTTTGCCTTTTCTCTATTAAAACATGGATGAATTTCATTAAATTTGGAATACTAACTATAAAATTTGTCAGTTAGAATTTTGTATACTGCAGTAAGAGAAAGTTATGTGAGTGTTTCACACCAGATGTTTTAAATTTATCTTCATATTATTAAATCGCAGAAGTCATAGTTAAATTTATCTGAAAAAAGTAGTTTTATAGGCCTACCCCTTTAATTTGCTCTAATTACTGAACTAGAAGTAGTTCAATCGATAGGCGGTAATTGTCAGAGCGCTGACGCTTATTTTCTTTAATTAATTCATCATTGATTGTTCTTTAAGAAACCGAGTCGACATCTTGTGGCTATTTGTCCTAACTAACAACAGTATTATTATTTTTTTAATGTATTTATTTATTTTTTTTATATTTTAATATTTAAATTATATATATATATATTATATAGCTGTTTACAAAAGCTTCAAGACTACCATCTTTTCCTCACTCTATTCATCTTCACACACACACATGTACAAACAAATAACAGTAAAATGATAAAATGCTGTGAAAAATGACAAGAAAAAAACAAAACAAGCAAATCTACTAATTACTGTGGTGAACAATTTATAATTCTTTTAAGATTGTCTGTTGTTGTTACTAGTAGTAGTGTACCTAGCTTAATAGTAGTGAACTCTTGATTAATGGATTGATATTATTTGTGGCATTTACAAAAAATTTGTGACAAATTTCTCGAAATACATTTTTTTATATACAGCACCACCGTTACTTTCTAATTGGAGTGTATCTAGCTTAATAGTAGTGAACTCTTGATTAATGGATTGATATTATTTGTGGCATTTACAAAAAATTTGTGACAAATTTCTCGAAATACATTTTTTTATATACAGCACCACCGTTACTTTCTAATTGGAGTGTATCTAGCTTAATAGTAGTGAACTCTTGATTAATGGATTGATATTATTTGTGGCATTTACAAAAAATTTGTGACAAATTTCTCGAAATACATTTTTTTATATACAGCACCACCGTTACTTTCTAATTGGAGTGTACCTTAGCAAATTTATTTTCACTCTCTGCAATTCTTTAGATTAGTCTCACTAATTATATTCCAACTTGAAGCAGCACAAAGTAAGTATGGGTCTGATTATTAGGTAGTACAATAACAATAATTTACTGCTAACAGTCAGTGTGGAGTTTGTCTTCAAAAGAGCTGAACTATAAACCCTTTACGTTTCTTTACTATCGTATAAATATGTGGGCACGTTGGCGAGTAAATGGTGGTGATTTATCTAATGTGACCCCAAGTATTTGACAGCGAGGAGGCCGTTCTATTGCATTATTTGTTACGCTATTTTTTGGATTATAATTAAAAGATTATATTATTATAATTAAATTTATTATGATATTAAAAATCGAATATATATTTATTTATACTATTTTCAGATTCTTCAAGAACGGTATTACTAGTAAATTAAATTAGCAATTTAAAGCTTCCCTCCCTCTCGAATCTTTAGTTACATAGTTCAAATTATATCAGCTGTTTGTTAGTTATTTGCTATATTAAAAACGTTTTTATAATTTTATGTAAACAATAGGTGTGAGACGATTAGGATACTATCTTTTACAATATCTTGATTAGCTTGTGATATTCTTATAAATATTAATTATTAATAATAATTATTTTCATGTGGAAACATTCTTAGATTCATTCACGATTTTTTTCCTAAAAAATTATCTGCGAAACACTCACATAACTTTCTCTTACAGCAGTTTTTCAAAATTGTAATTGACAAATTATTACTTTGTCTCGCTCCAATATTGTAATCGTGTCAAATTTTCGATATCGACTTTTCACTGGAAATACCCAACGTTTTGAGGTCTCCTGAGTCCAACAAAGTGATTATTAGTAAATTGTGTGTTTGAACAGCATAGCTCAAAAACAAAAAATTGTAGAAAATTCAAACTCGATATTCCATGTAGGTATCACCATCGGATCTGACATTAAGTTTTCTGTAAGAATTCCTCCAGTGGAAGTATCACTTTTTCACTTTTTGAGGATTTTTTTTTTTAAATGGCTCCAACTATTTTCTTTAAAGTTGGTATATCAACTATAAATACAAAGAGCTACAACTTTTATTTGTAAATATTTCTCGGAGAAAATTCATTTAAGGGCACTTTTTGGGGAGGCGTTTAAAGTGCTATTCCATTTATTACACAATTCCATTATCTAAATTGTATTAATTACAATTAAATATGTTGTTCAAATGGCAAGTTTGAAGAAAACTGGAAAATAGATTTTTCTATTTTCTGTTATTTTCTCTAAAACGGCTACAACGAATTTCTTTAAACTAGAAATGTGAACCACATATATAAATAGCTAAAATTTTAATTTGTATCATTTCTCCGGGTGAAATCATTTAAGAGGTTTTCGGGGAAGGGGAGGTTATATTTTTTTCTAAATTGCTATTTTAGGTAGTCATACAATACTACCATCTAAACAAAATTAAGTAGAAATAAATGGATTGCCAAAATTCCGAGTTTCAAGAAAATTAGTAAACCGGAAGGGCGTTTTTACTGAACAATATTTCTAGTATGCGATTTTCTCCATAAAAACATCGATAGTAATAATGAATAAATATATTTTACTGACAAAATATTCCAAGTTGTCTAACACAAATCTGTAATAATAGAATTACTTAGCAACTTAGCAACATCTCAGTCATATGAATATGATAATTTGTATTATTTAGAGTTTAGATTTTGTAATTTAGTTTTAGTAGTTAATTTTTTGAAGAAAATGTTTTCTAAGTGGGATGAGGTTGAAATTGGGTCATCAAAACCATTCAAGTGCACCTCGAGGTAAGTTTTTCTCTATCAGTTTTGTTTGAAATAAATTCCAGAATGATCGGGAAACTATCATACCATCTATTAGTTGAACACTTGGGAACTCAAATTCAAAAAAGCAAAGGGGCAGAGTTTAGATTTAGTTTATCTCCTTCCATAAGTTGAAACACAGACCTAGCCCTTTTTGTGAAGTGTCATTTTTTTGTTGACAAATATTTCCAGAGTTTTCCTCTTGCCATGTGCTTTTTAAGAATAAAATGACTTCTTAGAAGGGCCGATATCATCTGACAGACTCTCAGTCGGGGTTTAATTAGCACAGTTGAACATTTAAGCAAATAATTCTAAGCTAAATATGTGGATGGGTCCGTAATGCTGGATAACATCTAGTATTTTATCCGTCGTAGCGTGCATATTCATTTTGTTCCTGACCGGTTTCGGATTTTCATCCATCGTCAGAGCAAATTCACCAAGTTCGTGTAGAGAGTTCACTTCAACGTAATGTTTCTATTACATTCACACTTGTTGGTTTGTTGGTTGTAAAAATGTGCGGGAGGTTAAGGTTATGTTACTATGCGTATGAGTTTAATGACAAAATTGAATTATTATAAATTATGATTAGACATTAGAAATTAGTGTATAATAAATAGTATGTTTTGAAGAACACTTTATAACTAAATTTTAAGTGTTGTTAAGTATACATAGTGTTTTATCAAGTCATTTTTATTAAGGGGGTTTTTAGGGTTTGCCTTTCAAATATCAGACCATCTCATTAGGGCTGTTTCTGCGACCGAAAGACTTTGAGGAAAGATTGAACGGGATACAGATGACATATTGCGCATACTCAGATCCTAATTATTTTTTTTTGTTTGCCCTCAAAGTAACTGTGCAACAACACATGCATTGAACGATGCTGGTGATAGATCTCATATAGTCTAAATATCCTAATGAAGAACGGATGCCCGAAGCCGATGGGTGACAACGAATAGCAATCTATCAAGCAAAAACAAAACAAAAAATAGAGTATCTTTTACTATCTTTGAATTGGATGAATTTAATCCGCATCTTTAGAGAGTTATTTTGCGCCTGTGTTCTAATGGGTCGCTTAATCTAGAAAGCCCTAGATAAGGAATAGTTTATCTGGTATTCCATAAACCTTGTGTTTATTCCAGATTATAAACACTCTGGTTTTTCTCTTTTCCTCTTCTTATTTTCTTTCAGCAAGACTCTATCACATCAATTTTTGATTTTATAGGAACTGAATGGCTTTGAGTGTAACTTTAAAAAGACTTGTATGATCTTGGATTCATAGAATTGGTTGCAAAGTCTCAGTCGCACATTTAGGGCTGCTGCTTCTGTAGCCCGCTCTGAAACCTCTGAGAATACCTAATTGGTTTTACCGAGGTTTCCCCACCACCTAATCTTTTACCTTCTTGGAGTCGCAATATTCTAAATGTTGCCAAGTTCCTCCTGTTATTAATGAGTATATAAACATATTTTTATAAGCGTGTGATATTAATTTGTATAGAGGGAAAATTTATTTTATTACTTTAATTATTTTAATGTATTTATTAATTATTACTTAGTTACATATAGTAATTAAGCCTTTGAATTATTATTGAAATAAACATTGTAGGAATATTATTATTGTAATTGATATGCGTGTTATTGTTCCAGTGACCTATCTCTTGCTGAAGAACCGATTCTCAATGAAGAAGATTATGAATTCGTGCGCACTATGAAATATTGTGATGACAAAACAATATTCAGGGAGCAACAGTATACAATTTATAATATTTAATTCGAATTATATTCATTTTGTAATTTTATTTGTCCAATAATTTAAGTATTCTTATTTTTTTTAAACAATGTAACAATAAATTACATTTAAATAAACGTAATAAAGTATTGTTAAATATTAACATAGCGTATTTAACTTTCTGACATTTCATTTCTTTTCCTTTATTTTACTGGAGTTGGAGCAATTATTGCAATCAAAATTGACTTTTTACTGGATAGCCATGTTTTGAGATCCCTTGAATTAGAATGTTGTTTAGAGAATGATCTGTAATGTGTTGTTTGCGGAACAGACAAACCAAAAGAACTAGAAAACGAAAACATCGCGAAAGCTCTAGGTGATATTCATTTAGGCTATACTTTCACGTGGTTTCGGTCGAAATCTATCGACTTTGCTGAATATTTTTTCAGTTTTTAAGGGTAAAAATCGTTCCCGCGATTTTCTTTAAACATCTCATACTTTCTAAATACATAACGGTTGTCAGTTTTTGAAATAATTTTCCAAGGAAAATTTTTTGAAAGAAACAATAGCATCTATGAAAAAACTCTCAAACTATCGTTAAGTTTTGCGTAGTATTAAGTGTTCACTGAAAAAAGAAATAAATGTTGATACTAAACTCTTCACGCTATTGTCGACAAACATGAATTCGACTCTTTCAAAACGAAAGGCTCTTCTTTCGTATTGATGAAATAGATGAAATTTTACATAATATATAAAAATAACAATGCAAATGTTAAAATAATTTGATAAGAAAATTTATAAGCTAAACAGCAGCAGTGTAACATTTTTATAAATTTGTTTGAAATCAAAATTAACGAAATCGAGATAATTGATTTTCTTTTCAATAATTATTGGTAAATTCCTTTTTAAAATCTCTGCAGGCAAGAAACAATGAACAATTGATTCTTATTTTCTAGATCTAAAATGAACTGTTGAAAAAAAAACTGATTAGAAAATTAACGTATTTTACTCTCAGTGATTGATTGATTGTTAAGTTTAAGTAAAGGCTTTCCATTTTCCCTTCCTTTCCCTTCGCGCATGTCTAAGGTCCTCACTGCTTTATACCAACGGTACATCTTGTTTTGTTCAAGTAATTTTACTTTCCCTTACCCTTCTTTTATAGTTATTTGCTGTGAACAAGGCAGCCTTCTTCTGCTCACTTCGAGTCCATCATCTCTATAATATGCAGTTCAGAAAAAAAAAAATTGTCTTAGCCTAACAGATAATCAATTGAAATTTTATGACATTTTCCGTTTTTTAATTATACTTTTTTTTCTCAGAAACACAGCCATTCTTTAAAAAATACATCTTACAAATTTTCAGGCTCTCGCGGCTGTTGGAATGTAGAACACTTTTGATTTTCGGGTTGAGGTCACTTTAGTAGTTTGTTATAAACCGACAATTCGGCCATATGACAATTAGGCTTCTTCAGGATAATGTTGCTTCTAACGGTGAACCAACACTACAACTTTGGAAACAAGGTAGTTTGAGGGGAGATTTAGACCTTGTCACCCAACAGCCAATCACATGCGTAGACTGAAAATTAACCCCCCCCCATATCAACAGGTAAAATGGAGAGGTAAGTTAAGCCTCACCCCACGTGCACTATCCACTCTAATGGTTCAGCTTTAGAGACAATACTATCTCCGAAAACACTGAAGTCTTCAGTGATCAATACTGAAGTCTTTAGAGGCAATACTATCTCCGAAGTCTTCGAGATGAGCCCACATCAAAGGTTTATTATAAACTGACGTTTCGCTCATATTAAAATAGAGTTCACTCTGTGTTGGTTCAATAATGAAGGATTCAACATTACGCTGAAACCTAAGGGTGAAATGTCTATTTATAATATAGCATTGGACGCCGTCTCATCTAGAGGCCCAAAGTGTTTTACATCTCTATAACTCCCAGGAAACCTCAAAACATGGAAAATCAAGTTTGGAAATCTGATACTTAGAATTGGGTGTACACTCCTATACCCATACAATTTTTAGATAAGAATATGCTTTATTTAGGATTATTTAAAAAATATTTTTATGCAAAAAGGTTTTGTTATTAATCTAACAAAAATTATATTATATTTACAACAAATTCTAATTAATCTTTTTAAATTATTTTGTAACAGAACTTGCTATACATTTGCTTTTATTATTATTTAAATTGTTATAGACAGTTATTTGAATCTTTTGATGATGAAAATAAGATAAAATGGTATCTAGAAAATATACCTACAATAGTGTTTGACACAGTGCCGGAATATCAATTTGGATACATTAATTACGATGATAATGTCGAAGATTTACAACCGTGGTACAGTCTTACCACTAATAACTTGGAATGGAATAAAATCCGTGTAAAAAATAGGGAAATTAAAGAACGCAGGCAGGTAACTACTTACTTAATAAAACTGTTGATTTTTTTTTTTTTTACTTCCTTTTACTGCAGATATGAGGAATTACTGCGTTCGTGGAAATTTTGTTTATAAAAAAAAAAAATTGTATTTTCCCTTATTTCTAGTAAGAGGAAGGACTACCATCGTGTCCAGTTTTTGAAATTGGGTTTTCACCGGAAGCAAAATTGAGTTTTTGGTTTTCCTGAATACGAAAAAATCTTTCTAGCGAATGGTGTGTGTGTGTGTGTGTGTGTGTGTGTGTGTGTGTGTGTGTGTATGTTTTATCAGATTATCTCAAAAACGAAAGTCTCAGAAAACTCAAACCTCATATTCCGTTTATGCACTCTACCACCGCATCAAACACCAAGATTTCGGGCAAAATCTATCAACCGGAATTGCGACTTTATGAATTTTTTGTTTTAGATTTTCGTAATTTTTTATCAAAAACTGCAGCAATGATTTGGTTTCAACTTTGTATACTATCTACACCGGTACATACCTATCATTTGGTTTGAACTTTGTATACTATATACACCAGTACATACCTATCATTTTATTTGAACTTTGTATACTATCTACACCGGTACATACCTATCACTTGGTTTGAACTTTGTATACTATCTACACCAGTACATACCTATCATTTTATTTGAACTTTGTATACTATCTACACCAGTACATACCTATCATTTTATTTGAACTTTGTATACTATCTACACCGGTACATACCTATCATTTGGTTTGAACTTTGTATACTACTAACACCGTAACATCCTATCTGGTGGTTTGAACATTGGATACTAGCTACACAGTACATGCTATCATTTTATTTGAACTTTGTATACTATCTACACCAGTACATACCTATCATTTTACTTGAACTTTGTATAGTATCTACACCGCTACATACCTATCATTTTGTTTGAACTTTGTATACTATCTACACCAGTACATACCTATCATTTTATTTGAACTTTGTATACTATCTACACCGGTACATGCCTATCATTTGGTTTGAACTTTGTATACTATCTACACCAGTACATACCTATCATTTTATTTGAACTTTGTATACTATCTACACCAGTGCATACCTATCATTTTATTTGAACTTTGTATACTATCTACACCGGTACATACCTATCATTTGGTTTGAACTTCGTATACTATCTACACCAGTACATACCTATCATTTGGTGTGAACTTTGTATAACTATCTACACCAGTACATACCTATCATTTTATTTGAACTTTGTATACTATCTACCCGGTACATACCTATCATTTGGTTTGAACTTTGTATACTATCTACACCAGTACATACCTATCATTTTATTTGAACTTTGATTACTATCTATACCGGTACATACCTATCATTTGGTTTGAACTTTGTATAGTATCTACACCAGTACATACCTATCATTTTATTTGAACTTTGTATACTATCTACACCAGTACATACCTATCATTTTATTTGAACTTTGTACACTATCTACACCGGTACATACCTATCATTTTATTTGAACTTTGTATACTATCTACACCAGTACATACCTATCATTTTATTTGAACTTTGTATACTATCTACACCGGTACATAACTATCATTTTATTCGAAATTTGTATACTATCTACACCGGTACATACCTATCATTTTGTTTGAACTTTGTATGCTATCTACACCAGTACATACCTATCATTTTATTTGAACTTTGTATACTATCTACACCGTACATACCTATCATTTGGTTTGAACTTTGTATACTATCTACACCAGTACATACCTATCATTTTATTTGAACTTTGTATACTATCTACACCAGTACATACCTATCATTTTATTTGAACTTGTGTACCTATCTACCACCGGTACATACCTATATGTGGTTTGAACCTTGTCTACTATATACACAGTACATTCCTATCATTTTATTTGAACTTTGTAACTTCTACACGTACATACCTATCATTTTACCCTCTGAACTTTGATAGTATCTACACGGTTACCTAACTATCATTTGTTTGGAACGTGTATACTATCTACACCCGTACATACCTATCATTTTATTTGAACTTGGTTATTACTATCTACACCGGTACAGGCCTATCATTTGGTTTGAACTTTGTATAATCTACACCAGTACATACCTATCATTTTATTTGAACTTTGTATACTATCTACACCAGTACATACCTATCATTTTATTTGAACTTTGTGTACTATCTACACCGGTACATACCTATCATGTGGTTTGAACATTGTATACTATCTACACCAGTACATTCCTATCATTTTATTTGAACT